>JAYMTK010003712.1:0-11942 GCA_036897405.1 Pelargonium myrrhifolium | reverse complement strand
TCCGCTGTTAACTCCGTTAGTCAAAAGTAACTGTTGGACCTCGGTGACCCAATATGTCATAGAGTGGGGACTACGGCGTCTTATTTAAAGTTTGGGGACCTGAGCGGTGACTTTCTGAAAGATTGGGGACTAACAGGGTAATTAATCCTTCCTCTTAACACCCCAAGTTGAGTTTGTCCAGTAATTTACTAAATAAATCGAATAACTTAGGTATTGTTTGATAAGGGAAAGTAACTTTCCCGATAAAGTTGATAAGGACGTTTGACACATGGAAAAATAAATGGCAAATTCAGAATCCGGTATTGTTGAAAGTGAATACTATATTTGGTTCAAAATTATAAAAAGTGCGTAAAGAGCTGAAAAATATTAGACAATTACTTATTTGTTCATCTAATTTAAATACTAAAATATGTATGAGCACAAGAAAATTTTATTGAAACAAAATCGTGCATACCTAATTAGTTGCATGTCAAGTCAATTTAAGATAGAAATCGACAAGTCAATATCAAATCATGTATATACCATTACTTGTTCTAACCAATTACAAGAGCGATAATTGTCTTAAAAATATCATAAGAAAGATTTGAGTTTAGGACATGGCCGGTCCCAACATTTTTTTAGGCATGGGGCGAAACAAAACTTTGGGCCCTTAAACTATTAAAAAGGATGAGTTAGCTTAGTATAATTAAATAGAAAGAAAAAAAAAATCAGTAACTTTTTGCTGGGCCCTTAAACTATTAAAAAAGATGATTTAGCATAGAATAATCAAATAGAAAAAAAATTGGTAACTGTTTAGTGGTATAGCTAGTTAAGTTTCAATTATACGATGAATGTCATCTTGCAGCTTAATT
This sequence comes from Pelargonium myrrhifolium, assembly GCA_036897405.1. Lineage (NCBI taxonomy): Eukaryota > Viridiplantae > Streptophyta > Magnoliopsida > Geraniales > Geraniaceae > Pelargonium > Pelargonium myrrhifolium. The sequence continues at coordinate 11,091 of JAYMTK010003712.1, read as the reverse complement.
TAATTCTAGCAATCATCTTGAAATTCTTTATTTTTCAAATGATATATAATATTAGATTAAAGATCAAATGAAACACTAAGAAATAGTTCGTCAATATTTTGAAGTCTTGGTTCATAAAAATTGTATTATGTCATCGGCTGAAAATATTATAATTTATAGTAACAAAGATAACGATTTCCCTTAAAACTATAAAATATAACTCATCTGTCCTGAAATGAGTGGTTTGGTTCTTCTCTTAGAAAACTTGCGGCGTTAGTTCGTGTGTACAATTCCTTATGTACAAGTGTTGTCACAAGTTGAATAGATATTAACTAATTCATTATATGAATATTATAAGTAATTCATGCATAACTAATTTCATAAAAAAAATAATACACTTATATTGACAAAAATTTAAAGAAAAACATAACACTTATTTTTGGAAGAATTCTTTTATTTTACACAAAACAATTTTATTTTATTTAATTTGTCAAGTAGTCAATTAAGTATTCGGATCAATTAGTTAGTCATTATTTTAAGTTAGCAAGAGATCTTGTATTCAATCCCTATGAAGTACGCAATGGGTCACATCTGTTGCCTCATGCTCAGGGCCGACCTGGTTTAGGAGCTAAAATAAAATTATTCAAATACAAGAGAGATAAAATCATTTAACAATTTATATAAGTGAAATTAATTAACATGGATGTACGATCCAATGCAGCAGCACAAAGGGGAATCTTCTCTTCAGCATTCATCACTTGAAGGGCCCATCCCCATCTCCATCTCCATCTCCATCTCCAGAGAGTAAAAACGATGATGCATTATTGCTAATTTTCTTTCAAATCTTATCAAATAAAGCAAATGAAGATGCTTTTACGTGTTTTCGTTGCATGTTACAGTGGACTGGTGATATATATATATATATATATATAGGAACACTTGCATAATAATTGATAGTACCTGGTGGATGAAAGTGAAACTTTTTAAGAGTTAGGTCAGCTGTAGCCACTTAGGACAAAAATAAAAAGTGATTTTACTTTATGGTCTTTTCTAGCTCCTGCTAATTGTCGTCTTGCTGCGTTGTGTTGTGTATTGGAATGTGTAAAATACTTAAATTCAACTTCATAATAGTACCTCAGAACTCTTTCCACCTAATGAGTAAAATGTCAGTGTTATTCATCTGTTAGCAAATTGGATAATGAGACCCATAAAGATTAAGATGTCATGCATGAGTGAACTCGAGCAAAGCTGACCATTCATACTTCAGGTCAAATTTAAGATAAGTTTTAATTTTTAGACATAAAATATATTGAATCATACAATCTGATCGATCTGATATGTAATTCTAAAAGTCAAATTCAGCTCGATTTGGTTTATCAAAAAAGTCCGGCTCTATCATATTTGAATGTTGGTCGGATCAGATTAGATCGAAAAGAATCCGAGTAGAATTTCTGTTGTCCGAGAATTCGGATTTAAATTGCCACCTCTAAGGCGGATAAGAACAAATGAAAGAGGATGAAAATTTTCTTATTCTTTTTTCCCTCTCAAAACATTTCTAACACCAATGTTTCCACGGTGAACCAAGCCCAAATTGTCCAAATTAAGATTTGTGTCCCTCTTTACTGATATGAGTTTGAGCCTACATTTTCATGGGCCCATATAACCAAATGTCATTTTGTCATCGCTGGTAGTCCAACTCTGAAAACAAAGCCATGAGCAACCAACAGAATTGACACATTGAAGACTCCTCTTGTGTAGTTGTGTTGAATATAGTGGGATTTGTTTATATCATTACACTAGCAATGAGCACAAGAATCTAGCAACAAAAATCTTCAACATTTTGTTCATAAGCTGCACAATGCCACCACTGTGCTAGGTAGATGCAGTTGTTGAACATTGATCTGAGGCAGTGGATGCAGTTTCATCACAGAACATAAATCTATTGGTCGAAAATGGTGGTGTTGATTGCAATGGCTTGGGAAGGCTTATTGAGCTACTCCCAAGCATGAGAACAACTGTTGACATGGTGGGTCTCTCTGCTGGGTTTTCTTGTACACACAACAGTGCAATGTGGATCCATCTCAATCCCTCTCTTGTCCCACACTCCTCACCTAACAAATCCTCCAACTTTCCTTCATTCCACAGCTTCCATGCCTGCACAATCATTGCTCAATGCCTTATTTTGTGAGTTTAACTACAAAAAGAAGCTAGCATGACAGAAGCCAAATTGACTTACATATGCTACAAGGCTTGGTGCACACTCTGGGTGGTAGGATCCCCTATTCTTTTTTCCACTTGCAATTTCCAGTAATAGGATTCCGAAGCTGTACACATCGGACTTAATCGAAAAGGCTCCCTCCAGGGCATACTCCGGCGCCATGTATCCACTGTTGCACAATATTTTGTGGTTGAATTAACATTGATGTAACATATTATTGAGCCCCTAGGAAATGCAATCTAGAGGGAGTTATGTCAAGTTACAAACAACTTACTATGTTCCTACGACTCTGACAGTGGTGTCTTCGATCTGCTTGCCTCCGAAAATCCTAGCAGTGCCAAAGTCTGATATCTTGGGGTTCATCTCATCATCCAACAAAACATTGCTTGCTTTCATATCCCTGTGGATGATTTTAAGCCGGGAATCCTCGTGCAGATATAGAAGGCCTCGTGCAATTCCGTTGACAATGTTGGTGCGTTTTTCCCAGTCTAGTTCCTTACATTTGATCGGATCTGCCATCATCAAGAATATATAGAAGCAAAAAACTTGCTTCAAATTTTATATGAAGTGTGGTTTGTGATATGGAAACATAGCTTCTTGATTTTCAAATTCATGATCCATACTAAGTCCGATTACGGGATGACAAAGAAAGGGAAGCAAATTACCAAACAGGAAGGCGTCAAGACTATTGTTGGCTAAGTACTCATAGACAAGAAGCTTTTCATCTCCCTCCAAGCAGCACCCCAAGAGCCTAACAAGATTCTTGTGCTGAAGTTTTGCAATCACTGTCACTTCATTTTTGAACTCTTCAACACCTTGTTTCGATTTCATTGAAAGCCTCTTCACCGCTATTTCCTTCCCATCGAGCAGCATTCCCTGAAATATGAATGGAATGAGCATCATCCAGCACATCTTAATGCAAATTGGTGCCAAAGAAAAGAAGGGATATAGTTAACAACCTTATAAACTGCACCAAAACCCCCTTCTCCGAGCTTATTTTTGTCCGAGAAACTGTTTGTAGCAGCTTCTATAGTACTTAACTTGAAAAAATGGGTTTCTCTGTTGTCTCCTTGAATGCCTTGGTAGCTATTGTACTTGCTTCCCTCCATCGCATTTGATAGAATGTCTTGGTTCTTTCCTGCCTCTGATAACAAATTAAAACTAAACGTATAAATGATCTAAAGCTGCAGCGTCAACTGTCAAAGAACAAGCCTAATTGAATTTACCTCGTTGCTTTCTTTTTCTATGAAATGAGCAGTACAAGATACCCAATAGAGCTGCAAGAACTGTAATAGATGATACAGTGATGAATACTATAACCAATGTTTTGTTGTGTCCTCCTCTTCCCTTCCCTACAGATGACAAATTGTAAAATGATCGAATGCATGTGAAAGAAATAAAGAAATTGAGTGACAAAATGACATAATATTGATCGCTTTAACTAGCAAAATTCATACACAGAAAGGCTAAATTTTGAATAAATGGATTGTAAATCTTGGCGTAGATACTCTCTCTGGCCTACCTTCACCATCGAGCACCGGGACAGTTGGGGTAAGCAACGGTTCATTGTAGAAAATGGATTCTTCATACCTCAGAAAGCAACTTGGGGTTAAAATTCGCCATCCCTTTTTTCCTTGGCAACACTCCTTCAAGCCATCTGTCAACCGCGCCAAACAACTTCTGCACTGATTGCTGCTCATGTCTCTACTGCACTGTCCCATACCATATCTGTGCTGAGTCCCACCAGCCGCAACTGATTCATTTGCCCCGTACATCATATCCGTATAGGGAGCATAATCTGCTATGCTGAATATCAACGCAAGTGCGCCAACATCAGTTTCATCCGGAGAAGTACTGTTTTGGACATTCCACAAGACCACATTTGGAACAGTTTGTATTGATCCAAAGAAATTGATATCCGAGTAGCGTAGCATGCACTGATCATACCATATAATTGCACTTTTGTTAGCTTGACAGCTCTCTATGATTTTTTGACCAGCATAGTCCACACAGGCTTGGCAGGTGCTGCTAGAAACATCCCCGCGGCAAAGGAATAGGCTGTAGATGCCATTCAAGGTATCCTTGTAGAAGGTGTTGGATGTGGCCTTGGAGGATAGAGAACTCAGAAGGGGATTGAGGTTGGTTTTGTATTTGGATCCGGCAGCTTCGTCATTTGATGGATCGGAACACAGGTGGTAATTGTAGGTCGGCTCCTGGGAATTAGTGAAGCTAGTAATTACAAGAAGTGAGATCAAGAAAATTGGAAAATATCTAGATTTATGTACAAGAACCATCATTTCTTGTACTCTGTGATGGTATCAAGAAAGATGAACTTGAGCTTATGGTTATCGGTATCTGAGATACGAGAATAAACCCTTTTCAATAGATTTAAGCATGTAAACATACTATTCTCTCTTCAATTCGCCCAAGCAGAATTCTGTACAACATTGTAGTTGTTACTTGCAACCATCGATTGTTTGATTCTTTGACAAATGTCAAGAGCTGTTTTATTGATTCCTCTGTCACAGGTAATTGCATTATGTCCTTTTCCCCTTGTTTGTTACTTAAACTCTTTGCCGGCAGAAAATTGGTTGTGACTGATGTCAACAATGCTTGTTGCCAAAGAAAAGATGACAAATTCAATTCTGCTGTTTTTTATTCATTCACTTCTCTCTCACTCAGCCTCTGAATAAACTCAGAATATCAAGAAGAAATCTCAATTTATTTATTTACTATGTGTTCTCTTTGTTTCTGACAATTATGCACAACCTTCCCCAGACATAGGCTTGTAGTATTTATAGTACAAGTTTTAGTACATATTCTTGTCACTGTGCGGATTCGGACAGCCCTTGTGACGAGGAGATGTTCAAGGAGTCCATGCTGGTACTTGCAAAAAACACAGGTTGTGATGGCACTGGGAGGGTGAGGGAGTAGCTATTAAGCATACCAGCAATTGATGTCATTGTTGGTCTATCATCCACATTGTGTTGAACACATAGCAAACCAATATGGATGCATCTCATCATCTCGCTCACCGAACTCGATCTCAGAGCTGGATCTATCACATTCACAGCTGTTCCTTCCTTCCAATTCCTCCAGGCCTGCACCAACAATTTAAATATGTTCATGGAAAAGAAAATATGTGCCCAACAAAGAATATTTTCATACTTACATAGCTTAGGAGATCCTCCACATTCTCCCCATTACGGAATGAGTTGTTTTTCTGGCCGCTCACTATCTCCAGAACAAGAACACCAAAGCTAAAGACGTCGGATTTGACAGAGAAGTGTCCATGCATTATATACTCTGGAGCCATGTAGCCACTGCATATATTTATATATGGGAGTATCAAACTGTTATCAATTTGAATGTAGTTGGATTCTCTTCATGAACTGTAGTTACTGATATTGATACTTACTAGGTCCCCACAATTCTTCTTGTGCTGCCATGAGTTTGATCTCTTATAAACAACCTTGCCATGCCAAAATCAGCAATTTTAGGGTTCATGTCTGCATCTAATAGTATGTTACTAGCTTTGAGATCGCGATGAACTATTCGAAGACGAGAATCTTCATGAAGGTAAACAAGGCCTCGAACTGTGCCTCCTATAACTTTGTACCGTGTTTCCCAATTCAGATGCTCACGCATGATCGAATCTGAATTTGCAAGTAATGTTTAATGAAGATACCAATTATTAAGTATCACACCAGTTACAAGTCAATCAAAAGGGAAAAAGTACAAGCTTACCAAAAAGGAAGTTATCAAGGCTAGTGTTAGGCACAAACTCGTAGACGAGAAGCCTTTCATCTGATTCCAAGCAGAAGCCTAGGAGCCTCACTAAATTTCGGTGTTGAAGCTTGGCAACTAGCAGGACTTCATTCTTAAATTCAATATCTCCTTGTCCGGATTCTTTCGAAAGTCTTTTCACTGCAATTTCTTGTCCATCAGAAAGCCTACCCTGAAAACATAAATTTGATTGAAGCAAGATGAGTATGCATTAATCAACTCTGTCATGTTTGGGAACAAAAAAAGATGTTGTTCTTGAGCCTTATCACCTTGTAAACAGCACCAAAACCACCTTGTCCAAGCTTATTTGCATCAGAGAAGTTGTTTGTGGCATCTCTAATAGTTCCAAATTCAAATTCCAAAGACTCCACACTTCTTACTTCATCCACTGCCTTAGAACCTTTTGAATCATCCAATGCAAATAGTTAGATGCAGTCTTAAGTTAAATGTTCTTGTACTCATGTTATGCAAATTTGAACTTACTTTCAACTTTCTCCCTTCTCTTTCTCAACTTCAGAAACGTAGAGATGCTTAGCCCGACACAGATGATTAGAAAAACAGCAACAGCGACGGGAACAACAATGACAATGATGGATTGATGAGATGCTTTATCATTTCCTGCACAACACAGTAATGCAATAAGACAGTGAAGTACTAAATCTTGGAACATACTGTTAATGAGAGCATAAACAAACCAGTACCTGGTCGGTCCGTAGAAGGCGTGGTGTTATAGAAAACTCTATTATCATACTGAAAATTACAACTGCGTCTGAGGATTCTGCCTCCAATCTTGCCATGGAAAGAATTCGCCATCTCGCTAAAAGCTTCAGCTAGGCAATTCTGGCACTGGAGCTGTGTCAGATCAGGTGTGCACTGCACAAGTGCATATATGGTGTGGATGTTAGTGACAGAGGCATTTCCTGTAGCAAACTTGCGATCCGAACCTCCCGTTGCAGCTGTTCTTGCCAAATTATTCAACAATCTGTTGAGCACATCATTGAACAGACCCACGTCCGAAGTCACATTAGTCGGGCTCCATATTGGAATTCCAGGTCTAGTATTCATATACTCGAAAATGGAGTTGTTGGAGTAGCGAAACATGCAGTAGTCATACCACCCAATGGCCTCTTTCTGGTTAGGACATTGCTGAGTGAGCTCATGTGTGGAGTCATTGAGGCAGCTGTAGCAAGCTTCGGGCGTCACGTCTCCTCTGCACAATGCTATTGCATTAGCTCTGTCGTTGGAGTCTGCTCCGCCGGAGAAATTGTAGAATCCACCGCTGTATTGGGCGGTGGACTGGAGGCTTGAGAGGGAGGAGAAGACAGTGTGGAGGTTGGCCTCGTATGTACTATTGGCGGTGTAGTTTCCATTTTGGTTGGAGCACACTCTGTCTAAAAAGTCAGGCTGACATAGGAGTGTGGAAATTTGGACAAGAAAGTAGAAGAAAAAAAAGAGAAGTCTCAAAGAAATCATGGTCACCATTCATGTATTTCAGTTGTGCAAAAAGAAACAAGTTTATACTCCAGCTCTTGCAGTAGTCTAATAAAAGGGATCAAATTCTTGCACCATTACAAAAAGATAAGATGAGGGATGTGGAAGATTAGTCACGCCGTTGTCTATATTGTCCAAACATTGAATTTATTGGATAGAGAATTATAAAAATGTTCACATTATATATATATGGTTTGGTGTTTAATTCTTGTTTGTTGCTTTGGCTAAAATGAAGAGCAGGTACGTGGGGCTTATTATTTTTTTTTTGTTCAATTTAACAATGAGTGGCTCTCTCTGTATATATTTGGAGAAAACCAATTGTTTACAAGTTTGTAGCAAGGAATTGAATTGGACATATCTGGCCGGCCGATGAAGATTTTAGTGGTCAACAATCCAAAGAGGTTTTATTCCCAAACAAAGAAGATGCGGTGATGCCAGTGTGAATGAATACGCGTAATTGAATTTCTTATGCATTTTTGCTGCTTCCTCGTCGCAACAGAATAACTTTTTGATTGTGATGATAATGACTTGAGTTTTAAACTAATTAGGACGCATTCAAACTGTTGTTGAAATGCTTCTGAGTTAAGAAGTTGCAACGTTCACATTTATTACCTTGTGGAAGATCTTGCAAGGGAACAACAAGAAGAGCATCTTGGAGTTAAGGGAGATGTTGTTGAAGATTGATACTGATCAAACAGAAATGAGGGAAAAGATGGGATGATTGTAAAATTTGGGCAATAAACAGGTGGGCATGAATGCTCAAATGGGCCAAACCATGGAGGCAATTAGGACACAAGAAAGTTTCCAAGAAACCCATATTTGAAAATGCCCACTTCAAAATTTTATGGCTTCAATGGTGTTGATGTGAGAAGTTGGAAATTTCCATAAAATATTAAATGAAGAGGAAGTCAGTTTACTTGGTGGGTAAGGCATACAAATGATTTCAAGATTTTCTGTTGAGAAGGGGATCAATGGATTGAGAATCTTTAATCAGGGCCTTATGTGATAAATTTGGCCACAATTGAACTCAGTTGGGCGCCATTGGGGATTATGAAGACAAGTTTGAGAAAATACTTGTTTGGGTGAAGAATTTTTTGTAGCTAGTTACTTGAGTAGATTGAAGGAGGAAATACAAATACATAGTGTTCTTATTTGAGCAAAAATCCTTATCTCATGCCATGTATTTACCAGACAACTACTTAACCAAGAGAAACCCCTCATTTCGTTCCCTTAGTTTCCTCAAAACAATAATAAGAATTCAAGTTCTAACTTCATCAAGAACACTAACACTATAAAAAACCAAACCCTTGCAATCAATCCACAAATGTCAACAGCTCATACGCAAACACAAACCCACAATGAGAAGACACCCAGACGTGAGGTTTACTCAACACACACGCACTAACGATCACATTTGCTTTTGTGCACCATTGTGAGGTTTACTCAACACATACTAAGAACTAACACGCAAAAATGAAAGGAACAACTCATAATGAACTTTATTGCAAAGAGACACTTTGAGAAATCCACACACTTGGCGGGAAATTACAAAGGATGAAGAAGAGAGTCACTATGCACACACACTTTAGGAAATAGAATTCCCTAGCTCTCTTGAAAAACCCAAGCGCTCCTGAGAAGATAATTCTCAAGCCTAAGTCTAAGACTTAATCAATTCAACAATCTTTTTCTTGTGTTCTTCTCTTCTTTTTATAAGAAACATTAAGGGGTTGGCAAGTGGACTCAATTAGTTGTAATGAGATGCAAAAAGGAAAAATTCGGTTGCAACAATATGGCAAGTGGGCGTGCAAGTAGCAAGGAAGCACAAAAAGGAGGCAGATCCATCGTCCAAGACTAATCGCTCGCTCCATCCTAACCCTCCATGTGCGCACTTCCTAGGCTATAGATTACCTAGGACATCGCTAACAAGCACATCCGCCTCAATCCAGGCTGCCCATCTTTCTCGCCCACGGATACCCCTAATCAAGGTGCGCCCTCAATCCAGCCATGGGTCCCCATCTTGGTGCGCACAAACGCGCATTCTTGATTATCTCATACGCCGCTAACAACATAACTCGGCTCACCCGGGTCGTCCGCCTCTTGCCCAAGGCTTGGGCTCCTCTCGCACGTCCTCATGGCCGCTCATGCGCCCGCACAGACACGCAACGCGCGCGGATGCATCAGGTCTTGCACTCGCAACCGCCATCGCATACCTCTTGGCCGTTCAGCATCCGTTAGGCCATCCCGCATCCATATCTAGCCATCCACACAGACCATTGTGTATCCGATTTGGGTCGTTGCCCTAGTTTTTCTTCGCGCATCCCATTTTTCCCACTTGACTCGCATCCGCATAAAACCAGCGCACATCAGACTCCAATACATATAGTGATGACCGTAGCAACGGGATGAGGGTGCTTAACAGCAAAGTGTGTAAGGTCAAGTGTAGTGAGAGTTACCTCTGGAAGCTTATTATATGATCCTTAGAGTCAAATGAATGGTCATTGTCAGTCCTGTAACTTTAATTTTTGGAAAAGAGTATTTTATGTTAATCACCAAGGTGAATAAATAACCTTCGAAGATGTTATGTTTCAATAATGGGCTACACACAATAGCTTGTGCTTCCACTATTAAAAGGTCAACCTAATTAGTAGTTTCATTTGCACCATAATATGTTAGCATTTCCACTTTATTTTGTCCAATGTGAGACTTATTTCACCCACTTCAACATTTTCCCTCACGTGCGAGCCTCACATTTTTCTGTTAGCGGTAGGCTCGACACGTGCACAATTGGGGGCCTTTTTTTAAATCGGCACCCCTCTCATATGTAGGTGTTTTTCTTTCACACGTGTACCATTACAGGCATGGCCATCTGCAAACGGGCAGGATACCACATGGGGAGGCAGTATAAACATACCCAAGCCTATATCAAAACCAGCTTTGATACCATGTTAAATTTGATAATGAGTTACACATAATGACTTGTGCCTCCGCTACTAAAAGGTTAACCTTATTAGTAGGATTTCACTTGCACCATTATATATTATTCTTTCCACTTTATTTTATCCGATGTGTGACTTATTTCATCCACTTCAACAACAAAAGTCGTCTCAGGTAGGAGAATGGAAATGGTGAAGTTGGAAAGAATTTCAAAAGGAGTTTGAATGGAATGAGCTTTATTTAGGAAAATTCTATCCACTTAAGGGACCTTATATGATGCTGTGTTCAATAGAGAGTACTAAATCTCCCTACAAACTGACCAACCTCCTCAATTGAAGTTGTTAGTTCAGGATTTTAAGGCGTTGTTTGAGGAGCCTAAAACATTACCTCACAGGATAGAACATGATTTGCTAGAATGTATATATTTTGGATAAGATGGGGCTTTTTAATATCGGGTAAACCACCCATTTGGTCACTGTACTATCAAAAGTTGACCAATTTGCTCACTGAACTTTAAAATGGACCACTTTGGTCACTATAGTATCCAAAAGTGAACCAAAATGGTCTAAGCCGTCCAATTCCGTCAACTTCTCCGTTAAATGTTGTTGATCTGGATTTTTTTAAAATAAAAATAATTCAAAAATAAATTAAAATGCCACGTGTCATGTTCTGATTGGTTAAGA
>JAYMTK010003711.1:0-11947 GCA_036897405.1 Pelargonium myrrhifolium | reverse complement strand
TATAACAGGTAAAAAGGGGTGAAAAAACTAAAATTTGAAAGTCAAGGGTTCGAAATAACTAAAGTCAAAGTCAGAGGACCAACATTTTATTTCTGGAAAGTCTAGGGGGTGTGGCGAGTATTTACCCTTCTTTTAATGTCATATTCCAACACATATTATTGAAAAAGATGAACTCATAAGATTGGATTGCGAAAGGGATAATAGATGGATATGATGATATGTACGACGTACTTATTCAAGGACGACATATTATTGAAACTTTGTTAGAAGATTGCCCAAGGATCCAGGTATTGCAACTCAAGAAATTGAGATTTTGTTGGTTAGTAACAAAACATTAATTTCGAGGGAAATGACATCAAGTCTTTCGTCGCAACAAACATTCGAAAATTGTTATGAGATGGGTAATAAAGATGATGAAGCTAAAGCTATGGAATGCGATATGTTACACAGATTGGAGGAGTTGGTACATGCAGAGACGGATCCACACTCATGGGTGTAGGGTCAGTTGTCCCTAGTGAAAAAAATTATCAAAAAAGATCACTAATTTTCTTTTCATATTAATTTGTCCTACCAATGTATATATTTGCCCTCACTAAAATATTTAATTTTATATATTATAAAATATTTTGTAACTATTTTTCCCTATGCACATAGTAAAAGTTATGGATTCGTCCTTGATTACATGTTGTTGACGTTGGTCTCCAAAAGCTGCAAAGGTGTAATATAGGATTGATTTTAGACTTGCTTGATTCTTCACTACAAGTACTAGATTTTTCCACTACTGCAAGGACATCATGAGAGCATTTGGAGTGGCTCAATTTGCCTTTTTGCTTACTGTGGGCTGTAAAATTTGGCTCGTTTCTTGGGAAGCTCCGTCATGTTTCGATTATTGGATGTCACATGGTACAAAATGTGAGCTTGCTCATCTATATTCCCACCCTCTTGACTCTTTACGTGGATTTTCGTCGCTCCATAGAAGAGTTTATTAGCAAGGACGACGTAATAATAACCTCTAAGAAGAAGAATATGGAGAAAACAAGTTGTGAGGATGAGATTCATGATGATTTCGACGACGCCCCGTTGTTGTTATTCTCTTCGCTCATGCGTTCTACATTGTACTCTCAACCAAAGCTAAGGAGCATATGTCTACAAAGTGCATTTTCCTTTCCTTCACTTACCGAGATGGCAATCTAATCTAATATCTAATCTAATCTAATCTAATATATATATATTAAAGAGAAGACACACATTGTTTGTACGACACGTGGCGTTCTCTCTGTTTGACATGTGTCAATCTTTTTCTTTTTCTTTTTGTTTCTTAATTTAATATATATGTGTATATTTATTTGAATAATTATTTAATCTTCCATATCAATTTAAATTTCAAATATATATTGATAGTGTAAATTAGATTACTAATTATATATATATATATATATATATATATTCCAAATCATTTTGCTAATGATAATTATTGCTTCACAAAAATTATTGATAGTTATTATTATTTTTTTTTTAACTTTACTCCCTATTTAATTACCAAATTATATGAATTTGTAGTTTGTATGAAAATAGATGTTCACCATGTTGCCCTGTAAGTTTAATTTATTTTTAAGGTTGATGAAAATTTTCTTTTATTGTACAATATTTTTCATATTTTGGAACATGATCCAAGTAATGTTTGAGTTTATATTGTTTCTCTTCATCTAATTATATTTATATTATATTTTATGCATTATATCAAAATAACAACCAAAAAAATTAGTAATTTGTTACAATTAATACAATGATTTTTAAATTATATGGCTTTAATATTTCAAAAAAAATCATTAAAGAAATTTAAATGATAATATTAAACGAAGTAAAACTCATTTTACTTCAGCGTGCTACATATGTTTTAAGAGTTTATTGTGATAAACTTATTTTTCCTTAATTCAAGATTACTATAATATGAAGTTGGTATGAAGTTATTGAAATGAGAATACTATATTGTCATTAGCTTAGCTTAACTTTTATTAATGGTAAATTTGGTTTTCATATATGTATATATGTAAATTAATATTTCAATCATTTTTTAATTTATGATGAGTAATATTTTATTTTTGACATTATATACTGAAAGAAAAATAAATTATTACTTTTTTGAAAATTAGTACATAAAAATCTTTATTTACTTCATTGTTCATAGTACAAGTGTTCATTGGTTTAAACTATGACTGAATTGTATCTTATCGAACCTATAAGCTATACTATTATGTTTTATTAATAAAATTTAACAAAAAATGCATTTACATAGAGATGTAATTATAAGTCAAAGTAAAGTTACTAACGATAAAGTGTATGCAATTTTTCTTATAAAAACATGAACACTACAAAAAATAATATAACGAAGTAAAATGTATAGAGTATTTAGGGGTAATTGCACATGAACCTACTGTACTTTACACGTTTTGCACATAAATACCCTAAAGTGTTATTTTAACTTTTGACTACCATGTACTTTACACAATTTGCACATGATTTTGCCTGATTTTTTATTTTTGAGTTTTCTGGATGGTTTTTGAAAATTACGGCAAGCCTATGAAGTTTTCATGCGAGTTTTTGAATTTTCCGGCGATATTTGGTCGTCGGAAACTCCAAACATTCATGTGTTCATGAATGTTGATGAAGGGAAAATGTGCATTTTTGAAATAATTTATGTTATGTCCATGAAACATGAAAAAAAAAACGAAAAGAATATTCTGTTAAAAAATGAAATATTCAGTGTAGGAGATGCCTCCTAGCATAGTACATGGTAATTAAAAGTTAAAATAAAACTTCAGAGTATTAATGTGCAAAACATATAAAGCACAAGGGGGTTCATGTGCAATTACCCCGAGTATTTATGATCAACACTATTTGAATCTAGACAATGTAATTTAAAATCATCTAATATGAACGGATCTTAACGTAATAATAAAACTCAAACAAATAGACTAAAAAAATAGAACCCCGAGCAACGCCGGGATAAAAAACTAGTCTCAACTATAAAATATAAGTAAATGATAATGAGTAGTAAATAGTGATTAATTAAAAGTTAAATATAATTAAGTGAGAGGAATATAAGGTCGAGAGATTAGGGTTTTTGCTAGGGTTAGGATATGGTATCGGAGGAGACAACAGTGATAACTAGCTAGTGGAGGCGGTTGCCTTCGAAGGGAGGCAACGCCAACATCATGCAGAGGACTAGCAGAGCAAGGCGAAGCAAGGACGGAAGCTCAGTTGTTGGAGTTATATTGGTAAGCTTCGAGTTTTCTTCTAATTAATTTTTCTATCTTTTTGTCTCGTTTTTATGCTTGGGGTATGATGAATAAGGTTATTGTGGGTTGGAGGACTCTCTACCTTGAGGAGATCAAGCACAGGTTCGGCAGAGTTTCGCCAACATAGAATAGTCAATCAAGAATATGTACACTACATTAGATTTGGCGAGGAGTGAGCAAAGTGACTTTGATGACAATATGGGGGGGCACTTTCGTGGCTCAAGGAATCAGGGTTGGAGAGGGGTTGTGATCAAGAGAGACGCATAATTGGTTGTGGGGTTGTATCCCGCCAAAGGAATAACTGGTCTCTCTTGGATGGTTGGGGTTGATTTGAGTTTTAGTTTTGGAGACAACCGCCTTCATGGCTATGCCTTAACTAATTTAGAGAATATTAATTTCTCATGTTTCGTCATCCTGTTGTGTTTACTTGGTCTCGTTTGTGAAGGGGTGGACCAATAAGTTGGACATGTGTACTTGGGTAGATATGTTTACTATTTGACTCTTGTACTATGTAGGAACAACTTTTATCATTTGATTATTAATATATACTCATTTACTAGTTAAAAAAAGAAGATTAAACACTCATTTGGTCACTATACTATCAGAAGTTGACCAATTTAGTACTGAACTTTAAAATCTATCATTTTAGTCACTATAGTATACAAAAATGAAGCAAAATGGTCATTATCGTTACAATTCGTCAAAATGGCTGTTAAATAGGTTGAGATGGATTTTTTTTTTTTTTTTGAATCAAAAGAATATAAAAAGTTTAAACAACCAACACTAAGTTGTATTTTATAATTAATAAAAATAATCAAAATTTTAATTAAATAAATAAATAATTTTATATCATATTAAAATGGCCAAATATTTCCGAAAAAAGGCCAGGTTTTTCTTCTCCAATGTTCCATCGTCGATGTCCCCCCAGCAAAGACAGAACTATCAACTCCGCAAGAGCACCACCACCTAAGCCGAGCTCTCCCATTCGTCGATGTCCTCTCCGAAAAACACATAATCACCAACGACTCTGCTCCAGATCGTCGTCTTATCGGCTGTCGTCGGACGTGGTCTCGACGCCGCCCTTTTACACCGTTGACGGTGGACCAAGCGCCGCCTACTCTGCTTCCACAACCCTCAAGCATTCCTCTTTCTCTGCCACCATTGACGAACTTCAAGCTTCAATCACTCCTACTTCTCCGCCGCCATTGACGACCCACGTCTGCATCATCGGTAGCGGCCCATCCGCCAACACTGCCGCCATCTACGCCTCACACACCGATTTTGTTTGAGAAAAAAGAGTCGCTAAGATTGGGGTTGAGATCAACACAATAATTTATTATTTTAGATTGGGGATGAGATTTAGGTTTGAGATTTGATTCGCCACACAAAATCAGAAAACATTTTTGCCAACAAGAAAGCGACACGTGGCTCACTGGAGTCAAACCTTGAGATGACAGTAGTCAAAAGACCCGGACAACCTTGGTCGAATAGTCGGAGTCGGGTAGGTCAAAGACTCAAAATGACCTAAAATTCAAGACCATCAGAAATACTCAAGATGATATTCATATTGAAGATCAAAAAGCCACTAGCACTACGGTTCAAACGGAAGTCAAATCGGACAACAAATGAACCCAAAAAAAGCCAAAAAAGTGAAGGGGTCAGCGCGTCCGCGGCCCATGTCCGAACGCTTGCATTGCGCGCCCTCGCGCACTAACCCAGGCGTGTCCTCGCCCACGTCTATCAAGGTAGGGCCGCATAATGAGAGACCATGAGTGCTTATAACCCAACAAGGCATAGAGTCTCTTTCGACTGTAGGGGAGAATTTCCCACATCAAAGAAAAATCAAAAAGCTCGCGGGACCCACACTAACACCAACCAATCAGAGGTCGCCATGTGTCATGTAAGGTGAGCTCTATAAATAGACTCACAAACCACGGGTAAAAGATCGGTCAATTTATTATTTGAACACACATTGCAAGAACCTAAAAATGCTCTCAAGTGTTCTTCGTACGTTCTTTGTGATATTTCTGAAAAAGCTACAAAGATCTTCGATCTTCATATTTTCCATGAAACTCGTTCGTGCATAATCTTATTCTCACGCCGGAGGCGGTCTCCCGGGCACAAACACGGGGCTCCGCTTAACGGTGTGTTACCTGCGCAGGCTACAGGTCAGAATCAAACTTGTGCACTACTCCACCACCTACCCGAAGACTCGAACCAGAGCACAGGACAATCCAACCTTGCTTTGAGCTACCGAGGTCATACCGTCAAACCACGTCAACGTACCTGGACAATAGGACAAGAAGACAACCAATACGACATCGTTTCAAACCTGATTTTCAACTGGAGAAAAAAATAGTCGATCATTTGTTTACATTTCCAGGAACATTTTGAAAGCCAGCGTTCCACCCAACAACAAGACAGAAATAATGGAAGACACACCCCGCCACAAACGACACGTCTGGGAGGGACCCATCCCCGAGTACATCCCAAGCCAACATCAAGATGAAGAGCGTGGGGAGAGGCCCATTCCTCTCCACATCCCTCTCCATGGAAGACACGTCTAGGAGGGACTCATCCCCAAGTACATCCCAGGCCAGCAACAAGATGAAGAAGATTGTGAAAAGAGGCCCATTCCTACCTACATTCCAGGTTATGACGAAGAGTGGCACCCACACCGCCCAGAGACCAGTAGGGAGAGGTCCATACATCCTTACGTCCTCGGCCAAGCACAAGACAAAGAAACATGTAAAGAGAGGTCCATTCCTTTCTACGTCCCAGACCGAGTCCAAAACGAGGATTGTAGGGAGATGCTCATTCCATCTTACATTACAGGCCAACAACAAGATGAAGAAACACGTAGAGAGGGGTCCATTCCTCTCTACATCCCAGGTCGAGTCCAAGACGAGGATTGTAGGGAGACAATCATTCCTCCTTACATTCTAGGCCAACAACAAGACGAAGAAGAACGTAGAAAGAGATTCACTTCTTTCTACACCCCAGGTCAAAACTGGATGAAAAAACAAGACGCAACTCTTATCTCTGGTGGGAGGTATGGCTTAGGAAGATGCACTAAACTCCCCAATTTGGCAGAATCATCATTCCAAGATAGAAATAGTGTGCCACTCCACATTACTATGCTAAAATTCACCCTACCACCTGAGGGAGCGAGTCCAGAGCTCCTTCAGGCCATAGTTGATCATATGGCCACAACTCAACGAATGGTAGCTATACTAAAATCCTCTCCACCAAACATAGAACTAAGCCAGGGGCGCATCTAACGCAACGTCCTTCACTTCCTCTGAAAATACTGACTCAAGGCCTTGACAAAAGGACCAGATGGGACCTAGCTTAAGCAGGAGGCCGACAAGTTCAAGTAGGAAAAAAAAACCCTAGTCGAGGCAAGGGGAAAAAGAAGACCTAATCATGGTACTATTACAGCAAGTACGAAAATTGGCATCCGAGTACCCCACCTCGGAGAGCATGGTCGCAACAGTCCGCAAATCCAATCTTGAACAATAAGGGAAAGAAACTTACAAAATCTTGAATGAAAAAAACAAGGAAAAGTGAAATTCTCATCCAGCAAGGTCTTCGGCAAGTCTCCAACGACAAACATTAGGAGAGAAAGTTCACTCTCTCATTACAAGTTATAAAAGAATCTTTGAAATCCTCGATAAGACAGAAGACATAAAATGGCCAACCGCCCCCGTTGGGGAAGTGAGATGCCAAGACAAGGAGAAGTACTGTGTTTTTCACTGGTGTTCAGGGCGCGATATAGAAAATTGCTTCGACCTCAAGATGACGGTCGAGAATCTACTTGCAAACTGAAAGTTGACCCAGTTCAGAGCCGGTCTTAACCATAGAGGCAAGAAGAGGGCTCATGAAAAAGAATAGAAACTAGAGACCAAAAACACATCTCCTACAAAAGAGTTAGCTAATTATTGTAATAAGCTTGAAAAAAGAAATAAAGAAACTACTTTCTTCATATTTTCATGAATAAGTAACAGATCAGCTACCCAACCCAAGGGAAATGGAGGACATTCCCCGAAGAGAGGAGCTGACCAGGCCTCGATTTTTGAAAGACTATCGTGGCCCTAGAAATAAGGACTGTCGTACAAATCACTCCCAAAATTCAAGAAGATAAAACTTGGAGGGGTAAGGAAAGTCTATGGCCCGGGGTAATACACGGATCCCGCTGCGTTCTTGGACAACCATAGTTGTTGAGGACTCTATACAAAGTACCAATAATAATATATATAAAAAATGTAGTGAGTCTGGATCTCCATGTTCTTGTAGAAAAAACTTCTCACGTTACCGTGCTATAGCAACTGAAGTACTTGAGAGTCAGCAGGCATAGGGTGAGTCTGAAACCCCATGTTCCTGCAGAAAGAGCAACTCATGCTACTTTACTATGATGGCTCGTGTACATGAGGATTGCAAAAAGGTGGAGCGATTCCGAAACTCCACAATCCCTACAAGGAGCATCTTACGCTGCACTATCCACAAGATGGATGCACTTGAGTCAACTTCCTGGGCTAATTTGTGGACCCCGTTGTGTTCTCAGGAAGTCTCATCCCTTCGAGGGGCATTTTGCGCTGCTCATCATTTTAGATGAGCACACATGAGAAATATAAAGAAGGTCCTGAGCGGGGACCGTCTCACGTTGCTCCATCCCTAGGATAAGCGCACGTGAGACAACAAAATAAGATCTTGAGCGGGGATCGTTTCATATTTCTCTGTCTTTATGACGACTCATTTGAAACAACTGAACAAGACCTCTAGGAGGGATCGTTTCATGGTGTCCCGTCTTGGTGATGGTACGCCCAAAACAACATAATATAGTTTTTTTGAGAGATCGTCTCCAAAACGCCACACCTTTAGGATGGACGCGTCCATAGGGTGAGCGCATTTGAGATATCATGATCCTTGAAGGGGATCATCTCAGCTACCCGGGGTAAGTCGTGGAACCCGCCACGCACCTCGCAAGCGTGATCCTTGGATGGGATCATCTCAGCTATCCAGGATAATTCGTAGAACCCGCCGCGCACCTCGCGAGCGTAATCATTAGAGGGGATCATTTCAACTGCTCGGGATAAGTCGTGGAACCCGCCACACACCTTGCAAACTTGATCCTTGGAGGGGATCATCTAAACTGCCTAAGATAAGTCATGGAACCCGTCACGCACCTTCTGAGCATAATCTCTGGAAGGGATTGAATTAGTTACTAAGGATAAGTCGCGGAGCCCGCCATGATCCATGTAATCATAATCCTTGGAGGGGATTGACTCATGATACTCCATTAAAAGGATGAACGGACTTGGGAAGACCAAATAAGATCCTTGGAGGGGATCGTCTCACGCCGCTCCATTCTAAGGATGGACACACTGAGAACAACCAGACAATATCCTTAAAGGGGATCCAAACAGTGAATGAGCGTTTTCCCCTCAAAACCTCGACTCCACCTGGTGGAGAAGTCTTGTCTCCTTGGAGCCTTGACCCCCCTCCCCCCAGCGACCGGGAGTTTATGCTCCATTATGCATACAAGTCATATCAATCAAAGAGAACCGTGTCAAAAGGTCTCGAACAAAGAGGTCTAGGGCCAAAAAAATATCCAAGAAAAGAGGGAGTCAACCGCATGGACCTCGCCCATGTGCAAAATTGTGCTAAGCTCAGGTTCACATCTGCACACTCGAGCGCTCGCCCGAACCCCAACTCATGCCCAAACGCACCTACGAACCCTCGCTCTCGTGCATCCGCCCGAGGCACCTGTGCACATGAAGATTTGGTTATGTGACGAAGTACGCAAAATGGAACACTCTTCGGGCTCAATCTGGAAAAACTCTCCCAAGCTCTCCATCATGAAATTTTCCCAAATGTTGTCCCCGAACGAGCCTCGATCAGAACCAAGTCTTAGAACTTAGAGGAGTTAACCTCCTCATGGAGTGCAAAGACCAAAGGGTCATACGCGAACCCTCTAGGGAGATTGCTTGCAAAAGCGCCACAAAGAAAAAAAGGGTACAAGATCATGAAATTACTCATGCGCGACATCGATAAATCAATGTCGCTCGTAGTGGGGGGCAACTGATTCGCCACAAAAAATCAGAAACATTTTTGTCAACAAGAAAGCGACACGTGGCTCGCTTAAGTCAAACCTTGAGCCGACCGTAGTCAAAATACCCGGACAACCTCGGTCGATAGTTGGAGTCGGGTCGGTCAAAAAATCGAAATGACCCAAAATTCAAGACTACCATAAATACTTAAGATGGTATTCATATTGAAGAGAAAAAAGCCATGAGCACGACAATTCAAACGAAAGTCAAATCGGAAAACAAACAAACCCCAAAAAGCCAACAAAACTAAGGGGTTAGAGTGTCTACACACCTGCGCATTCTCGCCCGCTCGTACCCTCGCGCCCACACGCACTCTCACGCCCTTGCACGCACTAGCCCAGGCGCGTTCTCGCCCATATCTATCAAGGTCGGGCCGCATAACAAGAGAGCCTGAGGGCTTACAACCCAACAAAGCATAGATTCTCCTTTGACTGTGGGGGAGAATAACCCACATCGAAGAAAGAACAAAAAGTCTACGGGACTCGCATTGACACCAGTCAGCAAAGGCTGCCATGTGTCAGGTAAGGTGAGTTCTATAAATAGAATCACAAACCACAGGTAAAAGGTCGGTCAATTCACTATTGGAACACACATTGCAAGAACCTGAAAACGCTCTCAAGTGTTCTTTGTGTTCTTCGCGTGTTCATCGAGTTCTTTGTATGATCTTTGTGATATTTCCGAATGAGTTACGAAGATCTTCGATCTTCATATTTTCCATAAAACTCGTTTGTATAGAATCTTATTCTCACGCTAGAGGCGGTCCCCCGGGCACAAACCTGGGGCTCCGCTTAACAGTGTGTTACCTGCGCAGGCTACATGTCAGAATCAGACTTGTGCACTACTCCACCACTTACTCGAAGATCCGAACCAGAACACATGACAATCCAACCTTACCCTGAATTACCGAGGTCAGATGGTCAAACCACGTTAGCATACCTGGACTATAGGACAAAAAGACAACCAATACGACATTGTTTCAACTTTGATTTTCGACTGGAGAAAAATAGTCGATCGGGGTTAATATTTAGAATTTTGAGATTTGTAAAATGTTGTTTTTAGATTGATGAATTGTTCTAGAAAAAAATTGGATTGATGTTGAGTTTAACTACTTTTTCGGCAATCTTATGAATTTTTTCGGCGATTCTATTAACATTCCGCCGACATTATAAATAAATGAATTTTAATAAAATAAATATTAAAAACAAAATTTATTAAATATTTTAATTAAAAATATATTTTTTTAACTAACCAATTAGAGATTGACACATGTTCAACAAAATTTTAAGAATATTGAAAAATACCACATATGCATTGACAATGTGTTTTTATTGAAAAAAATCTAAGTCAGCATGACTTAACGACCATTTTCATGGAACTTGACGGTGATGATGATTTTGGTTTATTTTTGTTTACTACCGTTGTCAAAGTGATCCATTTTAAAGTTCATTACTAAACTGTCACTCTTGATAAAATGGGGGTTTAATCCTTAAAAAAAAAAAAGTTAAAATATAATTAGGGAGGATGTAGAGAGAGAAAGGGAGGAGAGAGAAGTCAAATCAAGTGGCGTGTTTGTCCTCTCTATTAGAATAATCTTGTTGTGGTGGTGGTGGTGCCTCCTGACTCACTCCTCAGGGTTTCAAAATTCGAGCGACCAGCTGCTTCCTTCTTGTAGACCTTACCTGACCTCAGAACGACGATCATAGCCTCATACAGATAACACTCCTCTTCTCTTCCTATTTTGCGCACATATTTTTAGAATAAGAAAAGGACAAACCCAGCAGCTCCAACCCCAATACAAACAATAATAACATATCCCTAATTCTCCTCCTCTATCCGATCTCTTCAATTCCAACATGGATCCCTTCGATTTGGTCCGCAAAGGTATCAATTTCACTCTCTCTTTCTTCAATTGTTTAAGATCTATTCACAATGCCTCTGCCTTTTCCGAGCTTCACAATCCAATTTTTATTTTGTCTTTTCAGTGGATTTTAATTACTGAGTTTAGTATTTATTACCTTTATGACGAAATTTCCGGTTATATTCTCTCAATGATTTTTTTTAATTCCTTTTCTTTTGGGTCTGAAATTTTATCTACTAAAGTTCTAGGGTTTCAAGTTTTAATTTAATTGTTGGCGGTGCTTTTGTTCTGATGTTAATGGGATGAACTTGTTAGATGAGTAAATGTTTTTTTTAGGTTGGTATTTTTCTTTCCCGAGACTACTGGTTTCACTTAATTGCTGTAGTTAATGAATTGTTTTGTGGTTGATGCGGTTAAAGCCATAGGATTGATTATATCTTTGATATGATTACTTTACAGTTTTGTTTATTCTTGTTATGGATGCTGTTAATTTGTACCACTCTAAAAGCTAAAATGTTCGCATTTCCCAGTTTTTAAGTTTCTTATGCCATGTGGGTGTGTTATATTATTTCCCTGTTTTAATTAGAAACTGACTTGTTTTGCAGGGTTTGGCTAAAATGCTCTCTGGAAGCCGAGTTATTCATCCTATCTGAATCTCTATATTATATGTGTAGACTTTT
>JAYMTK010003710.1:0-11948 GCA_036897405.1 Pelargonium myrrhifolium | reverse complement strand
GATTTAATAATCCAATCCAAGACTCACATCAAACAGGGGATAAGAAAATATAGTGAATTTTAAAATTCAATCCACTCTCTTATCTCTGCAATCAAACACTACCCAAAAGAAATCTGCTTTAGAAAAAAAGAAAGATAATTATAATCTCTTTATAATTCAAAATTCTTTGGGAGATGTTTGTTTCATGTGCCATTTAGTAAATATAAATAAACATAATTTTTTCATCTATAAATATATGTAAGTCTATTTATAAATGTACAAAAATTCAGTATTGCCTCCTTACATGTTTTGTTTTTCTCCGATAAAATGTATGGTACTCTATTGATAATTTTCTTCAAATTCAATTAGATTTGTGCGCATGTATCGGTTCGTGTTATGCATAAAGTTGAGTTGAGTTGCACTATTTGATAAGAACATGACACATTTGTAAGGTGATCGTTTTAAATTTCAATATTTATGTTTTTGTCCGTAAACATTATAAAACATTATTTATCAACTCAATTCTGATTTTAGATTGAATGAAAGATTTGTTTTTATTATTTTTATACAATTTTTTTCTGCATGAATCGCATCACAGATCTTCAAAACACCACATGCTGTTTGTACAAATCAGTATAGTATTGCTGACAAATCTCAGCTATTTAACTAAAATTATTAAAAAATTACTACTCTGTTTTGTCTAACGTTCAAATGAGTAATTGGCAAAAAAATGTTTGCTTACCAAACTCAATATATATACGCCACGTGAAGCAAGCCGAATGGCCCTTCAACAGTTAATTTTAACCGTTGGGTGATACAGTTATAGTTTACTAAGCAATAAAGTTGCTCCCGCGCTCGGTCAAGAACAAGGAAAAGAATGGTAGCTGCAGAGGCAGAGCAAGAATTGGTGTGATAACTGATAATCCACACCTTTCCTGTACTAGGAAAAAAATACTTGTAAATTGATTATTTTATATAATCAATCTTGATGCGTCCTATTCTATTTGAAGCCTTTTGTTTTTGATTTGGCTTCACTTAGTTTCTGTCTTGCAGTAGCTGTGTTGCTGTGTAGTTCACTACTTTCACTTCACAATGAACTTGAACTGGCGCGATGCGATGAACAGAAGGTGGGTTAGTCCAAAAACTGGACAAACTCTCTACATACTGTTTCTTGGCCAGGTTGTTTCTTTCTCTATGGCAATGGCCAGCTTCACTTCATCTCTCGTAGCTGATCTTGGTAACCTCAACTCAACTTCATATATGAAAAACCATTTCATTTTTTATCCTGTTCTTGAATTTACATGCCCTTTTTGTTTTGTGTTATGTAGGTGTGGATGCACCGCTTTTTCAGATGTCTTTTTCTTATTTGGTACTAGCTGTGGTGTATATCAGCATATTGATATTTCGGAGACAGAAACTAATGGTACATATACACACACACTATGTCTGGTTTCTTGTTTTCTAAATGAATCACTGGGAAAGGATTGATTTTTTTTAATATGGTGGGTAAAGGCATTAATGTGCCGTCCTCTAAAGTCAGAAATTGTATTGTTTTATTGTTGAGGGTTTATTGGAATCATAAATATGCTATATGCTTTTACTGAGTTTTCAGATCCCCTGGTATTGGTATCTCCTTTTAGGCTTTGTGGACGTTCAAGGAAATTATCTCGGTGAGTAATGGCAGTTTATTGTTTACCTAACCCTCTCTACTTCATCTCCTCCTCCTACTCATGTGTTATGAGTCTTCTGACATTACATGTGCAAGGTAGACATTATCAGAAAACATCTGGTTCTCAGATTCAATGTATGTTGAAGAACATTGTTGATACTGATAGACTGATAGTTGTTGCAATACTGTTGTCATCTTGGATTTATCTGAATAAAAAAAAAACAACTTTTTCAATGTTTGTGAACAATTATATGTACAATCAATGACATTAGGAAACTTTGATAATTGATGTAAGGTTATGTGTTTTATTCATAATATGCAAATAAGTAGGAGATATTCTATGTAATTTTGATTCTTTTGTCGATCTTATATACCCATCTAGGTTGTTCATATATGAATCTATGAAATGATTTGACCTCATCACGTTGTAATGCAGTTAATAAAGCATATCAGTACTCGTCAATTACTAGTGTGACGTTATTGGACTGTTTTACCGTGGCGTGGGTCATAGTTCTTACATGGATTGCTCTAGGCACTCGATACACCCTGTGGCAGATAATAGGTGCCGTCATCTGCGTGGGAGGACTGACTTTGGTGCTTTTCTCTGATGCTGGTGTTGGCGGTGGAGGTAACAATTTCTCTTATACTTTATAAGACTTGATATTTCATGTACATGGTTAATGTCGTTGAAGTGTAGTATTTCATCCATTTCTTTTGTTGTCCTGACTCTGATAGCAAATCATCTTGCAACTGCAAATTCATGTTTCAGGTGGTACAAATGCGCTTCTGGGTGATACACTTGTCATTGGAGGGACAATTTTTTTCGCTTTAAGCAATGTTGGTGAGGTCTGTGAATCCTGTCAACCCTCTCTCTAGTATTCAATATTAGTTAATCATGGAGGTTTTGATGTGGAGAGCATCTAATGACATATTTGATCTTTTGTCTTATAACTTGCTTTTCTTATTCTTCCTTAAAATGCAGGAATTTTGTGTCAAGAAAAGAGATCGTGTTGAAGTAGTTGCCATGATTGGTTTGTATGGATTTCTAGTCAGTGTGGCTGAGATGTATCCTTCTGCCTATACATATATTGCAGACCTTGCTTCTAAATTCATGTTTCTCTTGCTGTCTATCTAAATGGAGCGATATTGCTTTTTCTTCACTCTAACCTTTTATTAGATCTATTTTCGAAAGAGGATCTGTAGAATCCATCGAGTGGTCTACAGATATCGTAAGTAATCTATTTCCACATTGTTATCTTTAATTATATGACACATAGTTTTGTTAACATTCTTTTCTTTTCCCCTAGCATATGCATTTCGTTAATTGTAAGTTTTTAGGGATCTGCATAATCATAAGGAAGAGCAATATAGATGAAGTGTTTCTAGTTGTATCTGTCTAATTATGCAAATCAGCAAATGTGAATGATCTGCCACATAAAGATAGTGATCGCTTAGTGTTATGGAAGGCTAATCAACATAAGTAAGTCATGTATTGAAAGAGTTAGGCTCCATGAGAACTTTCAGTTAATGAGTAGCAGAAAGCTACTTTCTTAATGTTAAGGATTTCCACGTATAAAAAATGTGAAGTTTGTCGCCACTTGATATACGTTGGGCCTCTACTTATAAGCTTAAGCTTTTGGGTTTGGAGTCAAGTTTAACATGATATCAGAGCCATCTCTGTATGAGCTTAGTGACCTGTCTGCGTTCTCTTATTCTGTCTGCACTCGAAAGAATGTGAACTTTGTTGCCACTTGGTATACTAGTCGGCCCTAGTTTATGGTTTTCCTTTTTCTTCTTTATGATTGAATTCCTACTTTACCTATTGAACTGATTTGTATTTTGTTTCTGGTTTCAGATACTATCTATAGCTGGCTATACCCTGTCATGCTTTTTGTTCTACACTCTCGCTCCTTTTGTTCTCAAGGTCAGTTTTCTTCAAATTATCAATTCTCATCTTGCTGCCATGCAAATCTCTAAATAAAGCTAAATTGATTATTTGAGTGACATAAACGGACGTGTTATAGTTCACTGAGTCTGATGATCATCAAATACGGATAATGCACCATCTCCTGTTTCTTCAAATGCAAATTTGCTGATAAAACTAGCTGTATCGTTGAAAGTAGAAACAAGCAACTTAAAATGCCTCCCTAATGTTGAAGTTCTTTTGCAAGAAATATACATCATAACTCATTATTTTACATGCAGTTAAGTGGAGCAACTATGTTCAACCTCTCTATTCTCACAGCTGATATGTGGGCAGTTATTTTCCGTATCTTTTTCTACCGCCAGGAGGTATCTCTTAATTCATGCCCATCGAAGATAGGCCATAGTTTATGTGCACAAAATCCCGTCTTTTGCAACTACTGCAAGCTGAAACCTCTCATTTCTTGACCAGATTATAATCTTCATTTGCAGGTTGACTGGCTATACTATGTTGCGTTTACAGTTGTAGTCATTGGACTCGTCCTTTATTCACTAACGTATGTCGGATCCTCCTTTTCCTATTTACTTTTTATCTATCAATTCTGGTTTTAGACATATGTGATGAACTATTATAGCCAAATTTTCTCTTGAAATAACCTCTGAAATGGACTTGGAATCTCAAAGTTGTAGATTCATAGGTAAATATGAACCTTGTCTGCAGCAACATAGCTGTTAAGGTTAATTGTTTCGTTTCACGACTTTCTTGAGTGCATAGCTTCAATGTCCTTTGAAATCACCCACCTTTTTTTATCACTCCCTCCGTTCCAAAATAACTGTCTACCTTTCAAAACATAACCTTGGATCAAATGTGGATACTTTTGTTACTTGTTTGGTTGCAGCGAGAAGAAACCCGATTCGGTGTCTGTTCTTGAGAATGGAAACTCCAATGGACAATACCAAGTGCTTAACGATGAGAGCGAAGCATCTAGAGACGAGACTCTGGCTCCATGAAAAGCATATCAGTTCACAGTAGTTCTATAGTTGTATACTACAATAACTATGGTAATGTTTTTTAACCTTCACAGAGTTATTTGATGATTGCAATGAGTTGAGCTTTTAAGGATCATCGAAACCTGATATGCTTTATGTTTTGTGCGAGGATTGATTCCAGTTATATCTTCAGACAAGAAGTGTGCAAAGCATGTTATTGTCCCTAACGTTTTGTCCATCACCTGAAGGCTCTAGTTTTTTTATTGATTCAGTGGATGGAGTTTAGAGGAAGGAAGAGAGTTTGCTTCTTGGGAGAGTCAAGAGTGCCAAACCAGATTGTTGGTGATAAAAAGAGCACTGATTCATTATCTGGTACCTTAAAGTTTCTCTGATCATCAAGCCCTTCTGATATATAATGTCTTTGATTAGTGTACTACTTAGAACATTACAGATTTTGTGTTTTGATTTTTCAATAAATGATGAGTTCTTGTTGGTAAGATCATATGGTTGATTAATGGTAAGCAGCCATTTTCATTGGAATGGACATTTATCAGCCTTCTTTTTCGTCCGATTAGAGATAACAAATTGCGCGTTCACGACCCAACATGAATATTACGCATTTAGCGATCATAATGATGGATTGAACACACATATATGAACATTGAACACAACACAATAATTAGATGGTTGTGTTGACACGACACGATCAATGGCGGTACTGAAGGCGGCCGTAGTAGATAGTGTCTATGTTGGCCTACGAAAACTCTATTTTGTATACTAGTGAAATTCAATAATTTCTTCAAATTGTCTCCGCCCAGTGGTGGTGACTAGTGATGGCCTCCTTTAACTTAGAGAGGCCATGGATTCTATGTCCTTATATGTCTTTTCTTAACTGAAGCGTTTTGTGCCGCGCCTCTTGAGCAAGATTTTGGCTCCGCCACACGGCCCAACACATTTCGCACGGATAGAACCAACATGTTTGGCACGACACGACTCAAAACACTCGGCACAATATTAGATTTAACTTTTAAGTTACAATAGTACCCTTAAATGCGCATTTCACAACACCGACATATTAATCGTGTTTTGGAAGCCCAACATAAGTACGACACAATTAAAAAGCACGTGAACCCAAACACAATAATTTCGTATAGTGTGTCGTGTTAGACACAAATTGTCAACTCTAATCACACTCGTAAAATACTAAATGCTCTGTCATTGTCATTAAGTCAATCCTTCGTATTCTTGTAATTTTCAATCTGACTGGTGAACAAGTCAATAAATTTGAATTTAACGGGCGATTGGTCAGTGTGTTGAAAATAGGAACTTTTTCCATGCGTTAATGTCTGTGTCGAATGTTAATTAAGCATATGAATCTTCAATATGAACTGGTATGGAAGACATGGAACATTGAGAGCATTGTAATTGGTGTGTTGTGGGTCAGGTTGCTTCTTTTGTGCTTGCACTTGCCACATTCACTTCTTTTGCAACATCGATCTGATCTTGGTAGCCCCAAGCAAACAAAGTTAATTTGGTTAATTTGAATGTTGTAACATTGTTAATTCCAACTATAAATTTTACAAGTTGGATAAAAAATCAAATTGTTGAAAAATAAAATCAAGTTAATTGGTTTTGAGAGCCCATTTATGGCTACATTGGTAATAGCGACAGAGCAGCCAATCTGACCACAGATACTAGGAAGGATTAGAATAATAATGCATGTGGCCAATTTCTTAAGATAAGCCCACAAACCAAATTCCCCAATTGTCCAAATCCAAATCCAGATCTCTCTCTCTTTATATATCTTCTCATTCAAAGCCAAAACAGCCTCCCAAATCCTTCCCATCCATGGACCAACAGCAACCACCCACCTCCGCCGCTCCGCCACCGTCACCGTCCGATCCACCACCGCCACTACCTCCGCAGCAGCAGCAACAACAGCAACAACAACCGCCCTCCTCCGTCGCCTCTCCTTCAGCAGCGCCAGTTTCCTCCTCCCCAAACCCTAACCCTAACCCTAAGCCTCCTCCGACCACACTGAGCCACCAGCCACCGCAGTCTCAGTCCCTTCCTTCTCCTTCACAGCCTAGACCTTCCACATTCGCCAGACCATGGCAGCAGACCTCCCATTTCCCCCATTTCTCCTCTCACCTCTCCTCGCTCCCGCCTTCTTCTACGGCCTCGTCTGGCCCCGGACCTTCTCTGTCCTCCTCCGTGTCGCCGCCAGTTTCCGCTGCCCCCCAGCCTAGGGGCGGCATGGCCCTTGGCGTCCCTGCCTCAGCTTCGCCGCAACCTGTCCCGTTTTCTTCGTCGTTTGGGCAGCAGTTCGGTGGGTTGGGTCGCAGTGCGGTCAATGTTTCTGAAAAAGCTTCGAATTCGAATTCCTCTCAGGTACGGTCTCTTGCTAAACTGGACTAGCTTTCTATACTTCTTTTCTTTTCTTCTTCTCGGTACTGTTTGTTCACTGAGAAAACTGGAATTATTAATGCCGCATTGATTAAGAGACTTGTCATCATCAATTTCTTATACATGTAACTGTATAAAACATGTGGAACCTGAAATTATCCAACTCAATGAGGCATCTAGCTGATTTGTGCTGTTGTATAGCCTATATTATTTTTGCCTTGTTTGATTGTGAACTTTTTCCCATCTTGATTGATTATGAAATATTTAGGTAAGACCTACAATGCAAGGAATGCAGGGAATGGGGATGATGGGATCGCTTGGTTCAAATTCTCAGATGCGACCAGCTGGTATTCCTGCCCACCATCAACAAAGACCTGTTCAATCATCTCTTAGACCACCGTCTTCCCCGAACAACCAGTCTCCTGCTCCTCAAGTCAGTATTCAGTACTCACTTACAAAATAAAGAAAAAAAAAATTCATTATTATATTACTTTGTGGCTTGTGCTTGTAATTATAATCATATGTTGCAAACTCATGCTTGAAAGTTTAATTGGAAATTTTCTAGTCTACTTTTTTTTTTTGACAGAAGAAGAAACCTGAGTTTTAAAAGCATAGTGCTGCTTATTGAGTGTACATGTTTTCTGTAAGACTATGTTCCTTACATGTTACTGGATTGTGTCTATGGATTCCTTACATGGAGCTTTTGAAAGATATTTAATTTCACCTTTACGGATGACCTAGATTTTTACTATGGTTCTTTTCATGTATTGTGCTTGTATGTGACTTATTCTTTATAAGTTTTTTTTGCCTATTGATTTTCCCTTTGGCAGAATTTCCAAGGGCATGGACTTTTGAGAGGCTCATCTGCTGGAACTCCTAATACGCCATCACCTAATACATCACAGAGTATGCCGTCCCTTAACCAGCCATGGTTGTCGTCTGGTGGACCACATGGGAAACCTCCTCTGCCATCCCCATCATATAGAGCACAAATGAACTCACAATCCTTGCAGCAAAGATCACACATTCCACAGCAACATCATCATCCACCTCAAGCAGCTCCACAGCAACAGCATGTATCATCTGTGCCACCAGCACAGCAACCTTTACCACCACCAACACATCAACCACCGGAGCATTTCGGGCAACAATTTCCTCCGTCGAGGGTTTCACAATCTTTACCCCATCAACAACAGGTTACAAGGGTCCAGGGAGCAGGGAACCAGAAGCCTTCCTCTCTTGCAACAGTGCAGCCTCCTGCAGTCCAGCCAGGGGTCATTAATAGAACAGCTAGTGCAGAAACTGATGAATCTAATAATAGGATCCTGAGCAAGAGAAGCATCCATGAGCTAGTCAGTCAAGTGAGCCACATTTGCTTTTCTCACATACATTTTTGTACTGCTAATATTTTCTTTTAAGATTTCTAGTTGCTTTCACCAATCCAGAATGTTTTATATTCCGTGGTTGCACAGACCATACATACTGTACCTAAACACTCTAAGAGCAGTCTTTAATTTAGACAACAGAGGGTACTCTAATTAAGTTTATTGACTTCTTGAAGTATAGGATGCATCAACTATAGGTTGTCTGTAGTGTAACAAAAATCATTTTTATTACAAGTCATTATTTATGATTGAGATTTGGTCAAGGAAATATCAAGTTTGCTGGCTTAATTTTGAAATGCTATGCAATGCCTCGGGTGCTCTTGTCTTTTTCATCCCACACCATAATAAATTCCTCATTGTTTCTTATATTTGACTGTCAATCCTTTCTGAGCTTATTTCCACTTGTTCTGTAACAGATTGATCCTTCAGAGAGGTTGGATCCTGATGTTGAGGACATTCTTGTGGATATTGCAGAGGATTTTATTGATTCTGTGAGTAATTGAACTAAATTTTTTATTTGTCCTTGTAAGGTTGTTCTGAATAGAATTTTTCTTATAACTTGTTTATATTGCGTGATTTTTATGTTGACCTGGAATTCTACACATTATCTCTATAGACCCTAGAAAATCTAATTGGCACTTCATCTAAGTCTTCGAACAAGAGTTTTGTTGGGGACATATTACATTTTTTACTTCTACATTGAGCTTACTTTAGAAAAGTGAACCTACTGCTGTTTTAGTTGGTAAGAATGTATGAGGGCATATGATTAATAAATTTGTGCTTAATGACGCTTGATAATTTTGATTTTAATGAGAAGGAAATAAAATGACGATAAGACCCAGTTTTTATTTGATTGAGTAGCAGTAATTTGGTTAGAGCTCGTTAGGAAAGCTGGCTTGATGTTGTGATGGTCTCTAGAGTTACAATATGCCTGTAAATATCCCGTGAACTTTTATTATTACTTATATATTCGGCAATGATGATAATTGAAATTGATGGCATTTGTCCTTGATATTCTCTTCTGAAATAGTTACTTACTACTTAGGCATTAAAAGCCTATAGCATTGGCAGTGTATAATTTGAGTAGCCGTCCCATGACTCCTGAATAGGAAGGATGAGGCACCATTATTTATGACTTTCTAGTTTTTTGCACAGTTTTATTATGTAACAGCAGCGCGTTTCATTTATGTTTATATGGTATTGCATAGTTTGAGGGTTTTGTTCCTTGCTTGATCAGATTACAACATTTGGTTGCTCACTAGCCAAGCATCGAAAATCAAATATGTTGGAAGCAAAAGATATACTTCTACATCTTGGTTAGTTATGCTGGCAAATCTTTCATAATTAGTTTGTTTAGTGTTTACTTTATTTGCACCTGTGATGTAACTTTCTACCTCTTTTCCACTTTGCTGCAGAAAGAAATTGGAATATGGCACTTCCTGGGTTTGGTGGAGATGAGATTAAAAGCTACAGAAAACCGGTAAGAGTTTCACATGGACTGTTAATTCCCATATGGATAAGTGCATGCCATAACAATCAAGGATATTGTGTAATACGTTTCATTTTTCTGATTGTATTCTTTGATTATTTTGCAGCCTACAAATGAAATTCACCGAGAGCGGCTCTCAGTAGTAAGTATTTGATCGAAATGTATTAGACATGTATGTGCATATTGTATAGTGTTTCTGGATAAGCGAAAACCTGCTCATCTGCTTAAATTGTGTAAAGCTATGATTAAAACTTATGAGTGTTTGAATATTTTTTGTTCAATCATTTATACTTGTGTTTTTACCCTTTTTTTTATCAGATAAAGAAATCAGTCATGGCAAATGAGATGGTGAATTCAAAGAACTCAGCTGGGCAAGGCGCAGGAAATGTGAAGGGTAATCTAACAAAGACACCTGCAAATACCTTTGGCTCCCCAAATGTTAAGATTCGTGAAGTCACATAAGGTTGATTGAACAGGTGGCTGACTGAAGCATATTTTGTACAAGGTGTGTAAAATTTTCTTACATAAATAATGCAAATATGTTTTGAATAGCATGCTTTATCATCAGAATGGTACGTGTAGCTAGACAGGTTTTAGGGATTTGCCAGGATGGGCACTTATGGTTGAGATTCGGTTGTCCAATGACTTCTTTTGGGGTGATTGAGTTGAAATCCATGTCATCATTTTAGGATAACTTTATTGGATTGAAGTAGATGTCATGTTATTTTGTGTGCTCAACAAGTTCAAAAGTCCAAGAAGGCGGTGGAGTGTGATGTTGCTCTCCTTAGCCTTTTGTCTATATACACACTTTCAAACTCTTTTTCAGCTAGGCTTGTTGAGTTGCTGAGCACATATTAATCAACCACTTTGAGATTTTTACAGATGGCCCTCATTCATAGGTGCTTGATTTTGTGGACAAATCATGGTTCAGTTCATCTATACAAACATAATTCTTTTGGTATATGTGTCATGTCTATGTTACTTACGTTTTAGGTAGAGCTGGCAGTTTTTGTGGGTCGTATTAATGTCGTGCGGAAGGTTGTTTGTGTGCTGCACGAACCAACACTAACCCAACATGTTTAGTATTTGTTTTGCACAGCCGAATACGAACACGACATATTTATGAACATGAACTCGACACAACACGTATAACACAATATGTTTAGTAATCGTATTCCACGGTTCAACACGAACATGATGCGTTTATGAACACGAAACACAAACAGTACGCATTTAACACAGTATGTTTTGTAAATGCGTTGCAAGGCCCAACACAAACATGACAAAATTTATGAACATGATTACAAAATGTGAGCCTGAACGCAATAATTTTGAGTTGTGTGTCGCGTTATGATACACATTATAAATTTGTTTAATAATATCCCACCGTATCTCCTCTTTTATGCTTTACAGGTAAAGTTAAATGGTGACAGAGTTGGAAAGAAACATTTCCATGGAATGGCTGGTTATTTTATTTGACCACCAGTTACATGTCTACTACTCCATCAATGATCAATGTCCATGCTTTTGGATCATCTTCCCAATGTACATGAAGCCATGTAAGAGCAAAAATTGACCTCTCCAATTTTGTAAAAAAATGAAAAAGATTTATTCTGTGTATGTGACAAGAAATTATCCACTTGTTTGTCTGTTTGTTGTTTCAATTATATATAATCTGGAAAGGTAAAAAAGAAGCTATGATGATCCTCCTATTTGGGAAAAGTGCCACCTTTTATGTTCAGTGCTTAACCTGTGAAGTACTTCTAGTAACAGTATTGTAATATCATTTATTATGTGTGGCACTCGCATAGAACTTGCAATTTGAATTTTGGATTGGGTTTTTAGATTCGGGTTCAAAAGGTCTAATTTGAAAACAACCTTAAAGGGGTGCCGGTTGCGAGCTGGATTGGGTTTAGATTTTACGTGTAAAATATGCAAGTTTGTTTGATCGAAATGTGATTGATTTCATTTTATGCAACATGTATTCAAACAAAAATGTGGATTTAATTTTTGGTGTCTGCATTCAAATTGTTGGCTCTACTTCTTGAAAAAAAGAAAAAAATGTTGATAATTTGGCTTTTTAATATTTTTTTCCAATTGATGAAGT
>JAYMTK010003709.1:0-11953 GCA_036897405.1 Pelargonium myrrhifolium | reverse complement strand
TATATTAGATTATACTCCTCGTGTAATTGTACCATGATATATATATATATATATATATATATATTAGATTATACTCCTCGTGTAATTGTACCATGATATACATATGTGTCCTGGCTTTGTGTAATTTCAAGAAGTATTGTTGAAATCTTTCCATTTTTTTTTTGTTGCCCATCTGGTTCATCGGAGCTTTCTCCGACTATGTCCAGATCCGACCCGAATCGCGCATCTAGCAATGGTGGGTGATTCTCCCAGCAGGATTTTCTGCGTACACAAGATTTAGAAATCGAGATCTTGCTTAAGCGGTAGTAAGCCGCTTACCACTTGCACCAATCCAATTGGTATATCTTTTCATATACTACGTACTATTAACTAATTGAATATTTAATATTGAACCCAAAAATCTTTACCCACTTAGTATTCCAACCATGGCCCCTCTTAGTTATAGGTGGATTCCATTTACTCATTTATTAAAAAAAATGACATGCACGAGACATTTTTTGAAACAAGTCTTTCCATTACAAGGATTCTTTATAAGCTACATGCTATTCACTTGCTTTCAATTTGTTTCGACTGCTAGTGGTGTCGAATTCAAGCAATCAAGCAATTATATTTCAACCTTAATTTAAGTATACATGAAACCCACGATTCTGGGGGCACATTTCAAACCAATATGGTAACTTTTTTCTTGTTTTAATAAATAAAAAGTTGGTGAAGAACAATTATCTTATTTGAATTTAGTTTGAGTTGGAAGAGACTTCGCTCGTTTTAGTGATTGATCTCTTTGCAATTTGCGAAATTGAAACTCTCTTTTAGTCATCGATCATGTGTTGGGCTCAACAACACTCTCTTGGTGTATGTACTTTTCGATCCTTCTCGAAGTGATAAAAAAACTGAGACAGAGGGAGAGAAATAAGGAATTAGGTCAAAGGTGAGTAGAGGTAGGGATCATAATTGAAGCTGCATTGAATCAATGATGACACATGTTGCCCTATGTATGTCTTGGCAAAAAGAAAAGCCCACACAATGATACATTTCCATGATGATGTTGTAGATGTAATCTTGTTGCTGAGCAGTTGACACATGAACACAAAACCATTAATTACTGCATATTATTGCTCAGCCTAAGCATGCATATGGATCCACCTTAAAATTGCACTTATTTATGGGCATCATCATCAACAACAACAACAATGCAGCTATTGGCAATAGCAATGACTGACTAGCAAGATGTTGAATAGGAGTGAAAAAGATCTAACATAAAAGCATGTAACAGTTCAATAGCATAGACAACTGCCTACTACTGTCCACCCTCAGTTCTTTCCGCCACTAGCAATGGCAGAAGCGGGCACTCAAGAAGGAAGAACCGTTTTTTTAAGTGTTGGTGAAGTTGGATTCATCATTTATGTCTAGGCTCCCACCTAAGGATGCACTCATGACTGCTCTATGTTGTGTTGAGACCATTTCTATGTGTATCTAGGTCTAATTCAAAAGCTCATGGAGCTAACCACTCTGTTTCCAGGAACCATCTCTCATCATTGCAGTGTTGCAACCCCACCACCTGTACTTATGGTCAAAACCACCACTTGGACTCTTTTTCAAATTTTGTTAGCTTGGATTTGCTTCATTGCCAAGTCAAGAACCAATATATATAAACCTTAATTAGTAAGTCTGATAGAGATTGACATAGAAAATTATCAGTGTGAACCAAGTATAGCATTGGTCTGTGGCCACACCACACAGCATCCATGTTGTAACAACATTTTTGGCTTTTAACCTTTTTGGTGGCAGAGTACTTACAGTGTATGATGCCCACATTAGGGTCTCAAAATTCTGGGACAATGACTGGTTACCAACCCATGAACCACTTGGGTTGGTAGTATAATAAGTATAATAATCCTGTACTCGATCCAAAGATTGTAACATTGAACATCTCTGTAAAGTCAAATACTACAAGAATGTGAAGGAAAAAAAAAAACAGAAATAATAAAGAAATAACTCAGTCATCTGAAAGGGTATGTACCGAGTATATTTCATTTATACTAGAGGTTATTTTAGCAGTTTTTCTTTAATTATTTATTATATTTCATTATGGAACTTGTATTCTAAGTAGAGAGCTATTTTTGGGAATTTTGGGGGCTTTTCAAGCCTAGGAGAAGGCTAGAAAGGAATCAAACACAATTGTAAAGTATTCTCTTGAACTATTATTGCAATTTATGTTTTCTTCTTTTTATTCTCTTTGGCTATGAAAACGAAAAGCAATTAGTTACTTTTCTAAGAATCAAGGCTCAGAATGGTGTTCGAATGATATTTTGTTGTTAATGTTATGTTACTGTATCAAAATCGTGTTTCTATGGTTTATTTCTCCATTTGTTCAAGTTAGAAATTAATTCGAACTTCATAGTTTAGAATGTGTGAGAAGAATCGAGAGATGAGTTACAAGTTCACCACTTAGACTGTAATAATTATATATAGCTATGAACTATTAGAATATGTTCCAAAAGTATTCATTGTGTTCCGAATTAGTATCATATTTGGTTTTTGTTCTAATTTGGTCCTCTAAGTAAATTATTTTGTTCCAATTAGATCCATTTCAAAAAACTTCCTTTCCATGTAGCTGAGGTGAATTTAAAAAAATAAAATAATAAATAATGTTAAAATATGTAGATGTGGCACTGATTGAAACTTAAAATGCCAGGTCAACGTGTCATCATGTCATTTGTTAATTTATTATAAAACTACCATTTTAATCTCAACTTGTGTCTAAATTTTCATAAAATCCACACCATTTACACATGCTCTCATCCATCTCCCTCAGTCCCTCTACTGCAAATCCGCCCTCAACAATCATCAATTCCAAATCAAACCTCAACACATATTTTTCTAGTTTGATAAGTTCTTAAAGTACATACAGAATCAAAGGAAAGGAGCAAAGTTGAAGCTTTTAGTTTTATTGTAATCATCAAAAGATAAATATAATCGATTAATTGTAATCCGAGTCTTTTG
This sequence comes from Pelargonium myrrhifolium, assembly GCA_036897405.1. Lineage (NCBI taxonomy): Eukaryota > Viridiplantae > Streptophyta > Magnoliopsida > Geraniales > Geraniaceae > Pelargonium > Pelargonium myrrhifolium. The sequence continues at coordinate 8,950 of JAYMTK010003709.1, read as the reverse complement.
AAGAAAAATCAAATCTCATTTAGAAGGCGAAAACATAAATCCCAGAATTTGAAAGAGCTTCAAATTTCGAATTGCAATGTTTTCTTTGTGGTTGGATATGGTATGAGAAAGGTAGAGATGGAAGCAAGTGAAGAAGGTGATGGGTTGAGGTCTGGTTCGGGATTGATGAACGCCGGTAGAAGCAGATTTGCAGGGTGGACGAGAGCATGGTTGACATTATATGAAAATTTAGATACAAGTTAACGATCATCACGGTTCAGTCTCTATGAGAGCTACAACAGTAACAAGAGATTCAGCTATGTTATACCATCAATATAAACCACAACAGCACCTAAATATAACAACCCATATTACTCTAATCAACTACAGACCATTGAGCTCAGTACTTGCTATACTATCAACACAAGTAGCATACTTCAATGTTGGATTCATATTAACTCCAATAGTCAGGGATCTTAATCAAATACCTGGTTGCGCTGCGCCTAAGGAAACCCAAACCCATCACCAAGTTAAATCCAACTCTGAGAAATTGTATTTCAGTGTATCCTCAATCAAAATAGGACTGGATGGGAGCTTGAAGAAGCATTTGATGCAAGCCAACTGAAGGGCCAACATTCAAAACTTCTGGCTCCATGGCTACCTGTACCAAGACAAAATGCAACACATCAATGCCTTTCTTCTCTCTTTTACTCATAAACTCCATTTACAACAAATAAAACCAACTCACTAACCTTCCCTTTCTTAGCTGCATTGCTTTCATGGCTCACCTTCTCCTTCCCAGGACCCATATTGGTACCGCTCTCTTTGGGATCAGGCGCCTTGTCTTTGGATGCATTACTGCATTGATTTTCTTCCTCGATGCCACAAATAGCAACCGCAGTCTCCATCCTCCCATCATCCTCAACAGATTTATTCACACTTTCACATTGCTTCAAAGCTTCCTTTATGGCAAATAGTGCTAAACAGTAACTCTCTTGAGACAGCGACCCTTCTTCACCCAATATTATGGCCCGTCTACATAAATCATTGTAGCGACGTACCTTGGATTGAACCTCATCCATTCTTTCACCAATAGCATGACTACTCATAGCAGCATTTGTCCACCGTTGAAGAATGTATCTAGATGGGATGTTAAAAACACCAGACATTTGAAGAACAATAATAGAATGCCTACAGAGATAACCTTTATATTGGAATGAGCGGCAAGAACAATAGATAACTGATCTCATTTCATTCCATTCCACGGTATAACTCTGACTATCTTCAAAGTCTTTAATGGTATACGTTGTGGTTGCTTCATCTTCACTCTCTTTCCTAAGGTGACAAGCAGCTGCACCCAAAACCTCTACTTGGAATTTCTTGAATATTTCATGCGTGTACACTTGTGAAAGTTGTTTCTCAAAAGGAGATGGAGATTTCAACTCAGGCGTTTCGTGCCAGGCATCAAAATCTGCCTTGGCAACCTCTTCATACCTGTCTTCAAGAATTACTCTGTACTGTTCCATAAACTCTCTCAATGAAGTTTCACAACTAACATATCTGTCAAATACAGAGTTCAAGCTCTCAGCACGTGAACCCGTGGACAATCCAGCAAAAGATATATCTCTCATAAAAGTAGGCACCCAACGTGTGCGATCTTCATACAATGAATGAACCCACTCAACCTCTCTGAGATTAAATCTCTCAACCAATTTCCACCATCTCTTTTCAAATTGTGCCTCTGTCCATGACTGATATATACATTTAGAGAATTTAACCATAAAACTATCGTGCCACAGGCTCAAATACTCGAGCTGTCTTGGGATCTTTTCCAACATATACCACAAGCAAAAACAATGACGTGTCTCTGGAAAGACTGTTGCAATAGCCATTTTGATGGCGGGGTTTTGGTCTGTGAGTATCACTCCTGGAGCTCGTTCCCCCATCGCTACCAACCATGTTTGCATTAACCATACAAAAGTATAAACTGTCTCATCTGCTATGAGCGCACAACCAAGCAATGTGGGTTGCATGTGATGGTTCACTCCAACAAAAAGAACTAATGGTACTTTATACTTATTAGTAAAATATGTAGTGTCAAAAGAAACCACATCTGAAAAGTTAGTATAATCTTCCATGCCTTTAGCATCAACCCAGAATACATTTCTTAATCGATGCTCTTCATTCAAATCAATTGCATAGAAGAATTTAGGATTCTCTTCCTGCATATTCATGAAAAGTTCAAGCAGTACTTGAGCATCTCCTGGTTCCAAAACTAGATTACGCCCCTTGTCATGTGGATTCCTCATGAAAGTCTCTAAGCAATCAACATTTTTATATGCTATGAAGTGTTTTGGCATTGTGGCTAAATTCTTCCGTCTTCTAACACGAACATCATTCTTTAGTGGATCAGAACTGCGGTGGCTTCGGAAAAAATGGGCCTGATCTGGTAATAGCTCATGATTATGTTCCTTCACAAAACTATAAATATACCATTTCCCATTTTGTCTTCTCTTCACATGCATGCTTGCCTTGCAACCTATTTTTGGAGAAGGTCGAGGATTAATGGCATCATCTGACTGCTGTTTATTTCCATATCTTATGCATGAAAATTTTGCATCAATAAATTCCTTTGATGCTCTAGACCGGCGACTGCTCAATTTAGCAGTGCCGAACCCCACAGACTTCGCATACTCTTTGTAAAATGAATATGCAGCTTCATGTGATTCAAATTCTATATCATCACGGGGCTCTAATATTGTGTGCCCCATAATGACATTAGAATCCATCCTTTTAGTATCAGGGTTTTAAATCCACCTGACACCAACTTCACCCCTAGAATCTGCTCAGGCTTGGTCAAGAGACTCCTGAATGATGTATTCAACATTTATTCCCATGGAGAGGACAAATTCTCGCCACAGTGGTTCCATTAGCATATTCCTAAAATGAAGGAACATTTAGCACAAACCAAAAGCAACTCAAGATCAAATCATAGTATTAGTTACGCAAGCAATTTCCAAGAGATATTTACATAACAACTGAAACTGACATCTCGATATTTCAAGACAAAATCAAATCCTCGAATTTAAGAGTTCAACATACAATGGTAACAAATATCAATTACATACAACCTTTTGATAGATCCTCTAATCCATTCATGTTTCCCCACAAACATATAGTCCTCATAATTTTGAATGCATAGTCCAACTGAAAAAAAATATCCTAGACAGCCGAAGGTTATTTAAGTAATAACTGTTCAAATTTCAAATATAATTTCATTACATAAAAGTAACTTCAAATATTTTTAAGGTGCGTATATTAGACAGAAAAGAATAAGATCTCAAAATTTGCAAGTGGGAACCTAAGATTTTGTTTCATATCTAGTTGGAGCATAAAAATCGGTCTATAGTTAACAGTAACTTCACAGAGAGATAAACATAACTTGTAACACTCCAAGGACATGCGGAAAATTATGATTAAAATAGAGCCACAGTGTTTCTGAATAATAAGCTAACCCCACTATTTGAATACTCTATATTAATACTTTATTAAGTATTATAAAAGAAAAAAATGTCATTTCAGATTGGATCAGTTCGGGTTCGGATTGATAAGGACTAATCCGAAAGGGGTTCGGATCCATTCGGATGGATTTAGGATTTTAGTGTAAATTGTGCAGATTTCCCCTATCCGGTCTGCCTCATTTTTATAGGATAAACCTGACCCAAAAGTTGGTCAGATTGGTGTCGTATTGGATTTTGGATGCACATGGGTTCGGATCCAAATTGTCAGCTCTGCCCAAAACTACCAGTATTTATATAAGAAAAATAATCATGTCATATGCTAGGGCAGATAACTTTAATGTTCAGTAGGTAGGCCAAGAAACTTTTTCTTATTGTTCCTGTAATAATAAAAACATTGATGCCACCCACCAATCGTTCAAATTTTTGAACTTCAAAATACGACAAAGCATAATCTATAATTACCTAAGAACTTAACTTATGCAATTCAGCAACAGAACCCATGAATTGATGATGTATCAATGATAAACAGACTTCATTTATATAGCAAAATAAATCAATCCCTATGTATGTCAGTCATATTCTCAGTTCCCCTCTAGAGCAGGCCATTATCTACATCAAATTAATAGCACAAAAAGTTTTGGCACTAATGTAACCCATTGACACGTGGTATTGCTAAACAAACAAATAGCATAAAAACAATCCTGAGGTGCTACTAACTACTGCATACCCTATACGTAATTTTGTGAATGACTTGTATCTGTCCATCTCCAACTATAAATGCCACAAATCATGCCAATTGCTATTCAAACAGTAACCTCATTTTTGTTTACGATCCCATAGATGAACAATTCTTAAGTTTGGAGCACTATGCGAATGGAGTAACTTTTACTATTTGCTATCCACGTAACTCATAAATATCAAAATGGAACATATATTCGAGCTATTGATGAACTAAATTATGCTCGACCCCATAATCAACTTGATATTTAACAAGTAATGTAATGCATAACTCATAAGAGGTGTAGTTTGAGTTGAGTCCTACCTATATAAGCAATTATACATCTATATAACACATGAGCAACAGAAACTCTAGTAACACAAATTTGTTTATAGCAAACTGTATATACTATAAGAGATCTAAAATTATTCAGAACAAAGCATAATAAACGTTGTACAATAGCTACTAGAAAAAGTATGTAGCATAAATTAGCTGTAGAGATGGAAATTACCTATGAATTGCGCAATAGCATCTTTAACTTAGGAAAACAGAAGAATGGTGGAGAGAGGGAGGTCTCTGGTTAGGGTTTTGTTTGTGAAGAAGGAGGAGGTGGAGAAAGGGCGGATTGGGTTTAAGATGCTTATACTGACATATAGCGACCATGTGCAGCAATTACAATAAATTGAAGCTAAATTATAAGGGGGGAAAGCTTCGGTTAATTGTTGAATGAACCTAAAATTAAACAATGGAGGAGGCTTGGATTACCTCAACAAACAAATTGGAGCGAGAGGAGGGTGGAGCAGCGGAGGCGTAGCGTAAGGAAATGGATAAGAAGAAGAAAAATGAAAGTCCAGTAACTGTAGTCTGTAGTGCTAGGTCGTAGAAACAGAAGAAGACGAAGAAGAAGAAGATGGAGTGAATCTGAGGGGGATGGGGCCGCTTGGCAGGCTTGGGCTTGAGTTTTGCTTTGTAATAAACCCAGTCTGGTCTGGTATGGTCTGTAAAAGATCATAGGATCAAAAGTATGGGAAGTGGCCCAATATCTACGCCACCTTGGGATCTCCAATCTAAGCTGAGTCACCATTCACTACACATCCATTAAATTATACTTTTCAAAAAAGAAACAAAAAAAAAAAATTGAAACCAATGTAATTCATACACAAAGGGTAAGGGAAAATTGCATATCACTACCCTATCATAACACTATTCATACCTAATTATCCTCAATTTACTTTGTGAATTAGAGCAACCCTAAACTCACAAAAGACTTATTCGTCCAAAAATCCATTAGTTAACTTGAAAAGGACCAAAATGCCCTTCGTTTTTTATTCTTCATTTATTTTTTAATTCAAATAATAATAATAATAAATAAAAAGAAGAGCAGATCTGGACTTTCACCTACCGTCCAGCCTAGAACCCGCCGGCCATCTGCTTCGCCTCTGCTCTTCTCTGCCACCGCGCTTCCGGTTCCGCCACCCACTTCCACCACCGATCTAACGCTACCAAAGTCGTTCTCGTACTCCTCCAACACTACTCGCGGTGGCTTCCGGCGTCGTTCTTGGGGCTCACGGTGAGCTTAGAGGTGAACGATGCAGACGAGAAAGAGCATTCAGGAAGAAGTGAGTGGATGATCGACGGTGGAGGCGTAGCTGCTCGCTGGTGGCCAGACGGCCAGCAAGCCTTCAATGGCGCCGTGACGATATGTGAAGAAGATGAGCACCAACAAGACTTCGATGGCGGCAGCACGAAAAAACTTCAACAACGAGAACCAATTCGAACACCATCTCGGCAACTATTTTTCCTCCAAAAAGTCACGCCTAGTTTTGAGGTTATGTTTTTCCTACATTTTGTTGAGGAAATCGTGTTATGAGATGTTAATTGGATGAGCTACTTGTTGAAAAAGTGTTTTGGGGTATTAATATTTGTCTGAATTTGAGTCATGAGTTTTTGGTGATTGATTTTCCGTCGAGATTCTGCATTTTTCAGCTAGATTATGCATAATGCGAAAAGTTCTTGCAGCTTCCGGCAAAATGGTTGAAGATTTCGGCGAAAGTTGGTTAAAGATCTCGTTTGAACCTTCAAACATTCAACCTTGTTCTTTTTCAATGAAGAACAAGGATAAATTGTCATTTTTATAAAAATTGAAGGCATATGCAAGGCACATGATGAGAGAGTGTGTGATTCCGTCAAATTTAACTGACGAATAAATATTTTGTAAGTTTAAGGGTGCTCTAAGTCACAAAGTGAAATCGAGTGTAGTTATGTGCAAATGGTGTTATGTACAGGATAGTGATGTGTAATTTTCTCAAAGGATAATGTTCAACTTAGTAATAAATGGGATAACCTAACAAGCTAATTTAATCTACTATACCGGACCAACATATGTTCAGCGTTCCTCAAATTGAGAATATTGAGTTCGTTAGTCATAAAACAAGTAAAATTCAAATTCTCTGTAAGATGCAAAAGTAACCCAATGACCATCCAGAGGTCACTATGTAGCCTGAATCCTATCATTAGACTTGTGTTTACCCCCTTAGCAACTCTGAATGACGGACCCCTTCTACAATGTCTATTTGCAATCCATTTTTGACCATGTGCCCTCATCAACATTATCATCCACGTCTTCTTCTACATCATGTCTCGGAACTATAACTTCATTGCCCCTTTTGTGTTTCACCACTTGTAATACATTCCCATTGAGTCTTCACTTCCTTCAGATCAGTCCTAGTTGGATTCGACCTTTCTGCGGTTGTCATTGGAGACTTTCAATATGGAGTCCTAAACCACTTACTTCATGCTCTCAACTCCTTGGTTACCGACTTGAGCTCTCAGGAATTTCTTGTATGTTCTTTCTTCTCCAACTTCCTTTTTTTTCATATAAAGTCTTGCAAGTGTTCTCATCATGCCCCCATAATCTCACATAAGGTACAAAAGTGTGGTAGTTTCTCATATTTAAAATTCACCCAATCTCACTGCAACTCCTTGGTTACCGACCTGGGCTCTCAGGAATGCCTTGTATGTTCTTTCTTCTCCAACTTCCTCTTTTTCATATAAAGTCTTGCAAGTGTTCTCATCATGCCCCATTATCTCACATAAGGTACAAAAGTGTGGTAGTTTCTCATATTTAAAATTCACCCAATTCCACTACCTCCTAGGTTTAACCTTCATGCACCTTTTGATTGGTTTTCTTACATCCACCAAAACATGAATCCTAACGAAAAACTTTCTCCGAGCTTGAACCCGTGTGTCCATGCATCTCCAAAAATTTACCAATAAAATTTTCAATCCTTGTAAAAATCCTCTCAGTACCAAAGTTCTCTGGCAAAGCATGTAGTTGCACCCTTAAACTCAAATCAAACAATCCAACTCGAGCAGTTTAATTTTTTTTAATTCATGTCATTTGATTTTTTTTTCTAAAAAATCATATTTTTCTATATTTCACTAAATTATTAACTAAAAATCAAATATCGTAAAAATAATCATAAAATTATTTATACATGTAAGAAACCTAGTATATTTTTGTTAATTTAAATTTGCATATAAGTCAAAGTAATTACTTCTACAACTAAAACATATTAAATTGAGCTCATTAATTCAATTTAACAAAATACGAAAATTATGTGAAAGGTGTTAAAGAAGTGAGAGACTAGGGTTTCGTTTGTGGGTGACAACGCTGAGGTTGAGAGAATGGCGGGTTTCCTTTGTGGGTGACGACGCTGAGATTGAGAGCATGACGTGGAGTTTTGAGGTGGGTTCTCAGGGAGATTAGGGTGAAACAGAGAATGGTCGAGAGATAGAGAGAAGTGGGTGGTGATTGAGGCATATTTGGTAGGAGTTTCGTGCTGATGAGGACTGGTATTTGATCTCTCGGGTGAGGAGCGTTTAGGCAATGGCCAGAGTTCATATCGAGAAGGTTAGAGTGAAGATATGGCGTCGGCAATCACGAAGGCCCTGAAAAATGCTACTAATGGAGGAGGGGGTAGAGGAAGGATAGAGTTCAACGAACATGGATGAGAAGGGCCCTTGGCAGAATGAGTTGTGCATGACATAACGTTGCTGGAGACAGTCGTCCACGTGATGTTTGGGGACCCTAAATGTGGATGGGATTCGGTTGGGTGAAGTTTATTTTCATGTTTTGCTTTTTCTTTTCGTTTATTTTGGACTATTTACTTGTTTGTGTAGGTCATTTGGTTTAGTTTGTTATTTTCAGAACTTTAGTTGTGTGATTGTGGTTTCTAACTTGTGAGATTTCATCCAACGTTGTGGTTGATTTTAAGCGATATGCGGTGAGAGGTTCTTTGGGGTGGGTTAAGGGTCATAGCTTAATACTGTAGATTTAGGTTGGGCCACTGGCCTAATTGTGTACTTTGATGTGACGTTTTAATGCTACAAACTTTACGCATTAAAAAAAATCAATTTAACAAGAAAAAATATATAAGGGTAATTACAGTAAGCACCCCTGAAGTTAGGGGTAAAAACAGTTAGCACCCCTAAACTTTGGTCTAAAACTTTAAGCACCTCTGAAGTATCAAAAGATCTTCCGTCAGTTAAATCTAACGGAAAATGTCACTATTTGGTCATGTGCTAGACACATGAGCAATTTATTTATTGAAATTTCCAAATTGCCCTTCCCTTACCTCATCATCAACCTATGTTCTTCATCATCGCCGGAAAATTCATGGTTTCGCCGGCATGTTCACAATTTCGCCGGATTGTTTATATCTTTGTCGGA
>JAYMTK010003708.1:0-11954 GCA_036897405.1 Pelargonium myrrhifolium | reverse complement strand
TCATTAAATTTCATTTTACCCACCCAAGTGAATTTGTGGGAGCGGAGCGACCCGTTCGGATCCATAATTTTAAATGAGGTGTCATCACCTCATTAGTGCAACTGATATACAATTACATCAGTCAATTGATGTCCATATTATTCTTTTAATATTTATTTTGAAGATCAAATCTGGCTGATAAAGAGTAATTCGAATCTGATCCAAATTTGTAAACATTTGTTTTATTTACCAAACATCCCTCCGATCTTCATCAAGCAAAGAAGCAACAGCCTCTGACACAAGATGATGAGCCGCTAAACATTGTGAATTCAAAATACCCTGATTAGCCAACCAGCCAGCAATCCGATTACCCTCACAATAAGCATGATGCACTTCTACAACCCAAATCTCGATCCAACAACTCGATGATATCATTTAGGACCCTGATTAGCCAACCAGTCGGCACCCGCTAGTTTCTGCATCAATTATTGTTTGCTAGTAGTTTAGTATTGCCTTTTTTTATACGCCAATAAATGTATGTAGGTCTATCGATTATTGCCAGTACGTAATGTGCATGTAAAACATATATATTTTAGATCAAGTTTCTAGAACCATAAAATTATATTTTAATAAAAAATTGTCCATACTAAATTTAAAACACATATACTTCGTTATTGGATAACGACGACTAATACATCACAATCGATCCTCAGGTCATGTATTTATAAGCAAATCTTATGTATAATTACACTTATAATAAATTAATCATGTAATCATCATCAAATTTGTAGCTTAATAAAATGGTTTAACGATTCTAAACACATTTTAGTAATTAATTAATTAACAAAATAAAGTGTTGAGAGAGAGAACATAATTAGAGAAAGAGGTGGAGCAACCGTGCAAGTTAGCATAAAGTGTAAAAAAGTAGGCGGATTCTGTGGGTGGGTCCTATCTTGCGCAGTGCGCGAGGTGCGCACGAAACTAGTAGAGAAGTTGATGGACACACGTGCACACTTTGACAATTTTTGCTTTATTTTTTTGTTTCTTTTCCAATAAAAAAATTAAAATATTAAATCATATCTCCAACTAAACCCATCACTCCCTCCTTTTATTTTTAATTTTTTTGTCCACCAGAAAAGACAAAAATACCCTTATGTCTATCACCAAATAAACAAGTGTAAAATGGGCATCAATTGACTGATATAGTTTTATATCAGTTGCAACTTAACCAGGCCAATGAAATGATGACACTTCATTAAATTTCACTTTTATTCACTCGTCCGGATCCATGATTTTAAATGTCATCGCCTTATTAGTTTTGTAAACTCAAAACTACGTAGTTTATGTTGCAGTTGATATAAAATTATTTCAGTCAACTTATGCACATATTACTCAATAAACAATGGTATGTTTTTAAATTTTGACTAGAATTTGATTCGGTTTGTTGATCGAGCTATTATCTAACTAGTATAATCAATTTGATAAGTTGATTCTCGTGGTCGTTTTTGTATAAAATTAAATCGATTTCATCACAAAATAAAATTTATCTGATGTTTTGAGAATTAAGTTGATTTATAGACTAAGGTCAAAGAACTAAATTTTACATTGCGTTAAAATCAATTTCAATTTGTAATCTCGTTAGTCGAATTAAAATTTCAGTATAGTATTAAGTAAATCAACTCGAGCACGATTTGGTTATTAGACGAATTGAGCTACACGACACAACCCAAATAAAGCAGGTTGACTCAACAAAATTACTTGATAGGAGCCTATAAATTTAAATAAAACGAGCTCGATTTGATCCGATTGACCAAATTTGTTTGACTCAGTTACTTGATTTGACTCTATTTGCACCAAATACTTTAAATTTACATTTTTACCCTCATGTGAGTGATGTGATGCTTAATCCTTACATATGCGCGATCTTGTCTAACTAAAGTTGATAATGCGGGTTCGACGCGACTAACTAAACGAGTTGACCGCTTACACAAACCGAGTAAACCGCTAAAATTCGTGTTGTAGTCACGTCGAGTTGCAAGTTACGATCTAAATTGTCAGTTGCAAAAAATTTGAGAAAAAACCAAAATAGTGGCTAATAAGGGGTATTCTAGTAATTTCACACATAGCATAAAGTCCGGGTCGTCGATAATGGCATGGAAAACAAGTCATTTCCGTGTTTGACCCCCAAAACGTTACACATAAAACCTATACATACACAAATATATATATATATAAAACATATATTTTTCAATTTCATTTAAAAAAAAAAACAGTAAATCTTTGTCTATAAAATCAGAGCTCCTTCATTTTTCGTTGTCTTGCTCTGCAATTTTCATTTCCGATCCCTAAAATTGCGATTTTCCGAGCTCATTTTCTTGTCTAATTTTCTCGGGAAAATTGGACTGTGTGTGTTTCTGTTCTGTTCATTTTCGGTCAGATTTGATCCAGATTCGCTCATGAAAACGAACTCCGTCTGATAAAGTAGAAGCGGAGACATGAGAGGCGTCAATGGAGATTCGAGAGCTGTGAACACCGCCTTGGAGACCATAAACGCCGCCGCTACAGCGATCGCTTCCGCCGAGAGTCGCGGTGGTCAACACTCAGTTCAGGTAAAGAAAAAAATTATCAAAAAAAAAATGAAAATCTTGCTCGTTTTGATTTTGATTAGTGATGATTTGGTTCTATTTGATCGGTTTAATTATTAGTTTCTGAAGAATTGGGAAATTGTTGTTTATTTTAGTTGTTTAGATTTGAGATCTGTTGGTTGGTGACAGGAAAGTCAGGAAAATGATTGAGGTGATTCATTGCTGTGTGATTGTTTTTGTGAGACTTGAAAGTGATTTCTTTTGAAGTTTGATGTTGTTAGCGAAAATCAAGGGGAGATTCAATGGTGTGCTTTAAGGAAACAGTGAAAGTAGTTGCGATATGGTAATTGAGAAGTGCTATGCTATGTGTTGTTGCTTTCTTGAGCAGTACTTTAAGTATAAGTGTGTGGCTTTTTCCTTGTAGTTGTGGTGGTAGACTTTTGAGTTTTAGCTTTTTGCTTTAAAGACTTTAAAGACTTTTAGAAAGTTGCAATGTTTGCATTATTGCATATAGTTTAGTGATTGTTCATTTGATTGCTATTCAAAAGAAAATAAGTACTTTAGTAAACACAACCGGTGCTGTTCAGGAAACAGATTCTCCATAAACACACAGCCTAGCATTGTTTTTAATAGGACTAAGGTAGTCATTGAATTAAAAATTTTGGAATGGGAATGAGATTCTCATTCCAAAGTTATTATTATGACTTAAAAGTCTTGATACAGCATCACATTCTCATTCTAATTCTTGATTTTCTTTCCTGAACAAAAATACTGATCTGAACGCTAACTATGATGAGGTATAGTTTCTCTGAAGATATGCAGATAGTTGTTCTGTGTGTCAATAATTACATGTTGACCCAGAGATGTATTTTGCGGTTCAAAAAACTTCCTACCACTTTCGATTCCTAAGATCGTAGCTGTTGTTGCCTCATTGCCTCGGTGCACCTAGAAACTTAGAAACAGGGTAGCTTAATGTTGAAGATATTTCCTTAAATAAGACTTTGATGACCGAATCGTTATGTGGTTACATCAAGTTTAAGTGATGTGTGGGTGTACGAGGAGAATTAGAGAGTGAAAAGGATGAATTGTTGGTTATTTTTCAGATCCTTGTAAGTTTGAAATGTGATTTGGTCGTGTTATGATTTTGTAATGTAGTTTGCTATATATTATGTTCTGGGGTGTTGCATAATGCACAAAAATATGATTCATACCTTTCTTCATAAACCATAGTTACAATGTCAGAGGCGTTTAGATATTTGTATTGGAGGAATGTATTTGTATGTTGGTATCTATTTATTGTCGGTAGATATTAGATGGTTTAGTGTTGTTTCATGTGCATCTTCGCATGCCTTTCTCATTTGGTTAATGAGTTTCATGGACAGAAGGGTTACAGCAAATTATCCACAGTTATCTTTTTGGCTGTACATATTGTTTGTATCTATAGAGGATATATTGGTATTGAGTTGTGAATCATACATCTTATAAATTCTTTTACATGCAGAAGAGAAGATGGGGTGGTTGCTGGAGCATATATTGGTGTTTTGGATCTCATAAGAACAAAAAGCGAATCGGACATGCTGTTCTTGTTCCTGAAACCACAGCAACGGTAACTGATGTTCCCGCACCATCAAATTCGAACCAAGCACCTTCAAATTCGATAGTACTTCCATTTATCGCACCTCCCTCCTCTCCTGCATCTTTCCTTCAATCTGAACCTCCCTCTGTTACACAGTCGCCGACTGGCGTACTCTCTTTTACCTCTATGTCTGCCAGCATGTACTCCCCGGGACCCACCTCCATTTTTGCCATTGGACCTTACGCCCACGAAACCCAACTTGTCTCGCCACCGGTTTTCTCAACCTTCACCACCGAACCATCAACTGCTCCCTTCACTCCCCCTCCTGAGTCCGTCCACTTGACCACACCTTCCTCTCCCGAGGTTCCATTTGCTCAGTTGCTTGACCCCAACCTTCGCAATGGTCATGAACCCGGTCAAAGATTCCCGTTTTCTTACTACGAATTCCAATCCTACCAACTTCAACCCGGGAGCCCAGTTGGCCAACTGATCTCCCCTAGCTCAGGCATCTCGGGTTCAGGAACCTCCTCCCCTTTTCCCGATCTTGAATTCACAACTGGCGGCCCCAACTCCCTCGCCTTCCGAATGGGCGACCCTCCCAAGCTCTTGAACCTTGACCGGCTCTCCAACCATGACTGGGGCTCAAGGCGAGGCTCCGGTTCATTGACGCCAGACCCCCCAAAACCCAAACCCCATGAAGGTTTTCTCCGGAACTGTCAAACTTCCGAGGTTGCTGTTGAAAATGAACCCCGAAAAGATCAAACAGTTGTCGACCATAGAGTCTCATTTGAGCTAACAACCGAAACATCAGCTAGAAGAGATCATTCAGTCAACGCAATGAATGGTCATCACGAAGAAGAGGATCAGCAGCGGCATCAGAAGAACCGGTCAATCACACTTGGTTCCATTAAGGAATTCAACTTCGAACACATAGAAGGTGGCGATTTCCCGAAGCCAGCAAATGGATCCGAGTGGTGGGCTAACGAGAAGGTCGCCGGAAAAGAGGCCGGAGACACCAAGAATTGGGCTTTCTTCCCCATGATCCAGCCAGGTGTGAGCTAACCTAAAAGCCATGGATCAAACTTTTTTGCGCCGCCTATGGACAACCCGGTACTAGGAATCTCCGGTAAGACCTCGGAAACTCCAAATCATATGCCATAACTGAACTGCCTCTCATGTTTTTGTACAGAATTAATGACTGGAGGCTGTTTTTTGAGAGCTTCACTGCACTTTTCTTTTTCTTTTTTTTTGTTCCTTTCAGAAGTTTAGAGAGATATGTATGTAAAAATTAGTGAAGCATAGTGTACTACTCATCTTATTCAGTGCAAGAAGAACAATTGACAGAACTGCTGGTCTTTTGTTTCCATTTCTGCATTTATATTTAGAATGGATAATTACAATTCACTGCCATGTACTTTCATAATAACTTTTCACTACCCTATACTTTTAAAACCGTTGCAAAGTGTAGTGAACTGTTACAAGTAACAAAAGTACAAGGTAGTAAATTGTTAAAAGTGACAAAAGTACATGACAGTGAATTGTTATAATTTCTAAACTTCAGGGTATTGAATTGTTACAGAATATCAATTTGCAACGGTTTTGAAAGTATAGGATTGTGAAAAATTAATTCGAAAGCACAAGGTAGTGAATTGCAACTGAGTGATAAGACATGACAGTGAGTTGTAATTATCCCTATTTAAAATTTGGCATGTCCCTGATAGTTTTTGATGTCATGGCCTCTTGTAATTTGAAATTGAGACAAGTGACTTGATGTTTGTGAAGGATTTCTTTTGTGCAATATTTGTATAAATAAATGAATTAACATGAAAAAAGAAGAAGCAATAAGTAATAAGGTTGCATCGAAATTGAAACTACGATGATACATAATTTATCAATGAACTTTTATGAATACTCCTCAGGGCCTTGTGAATTCTATTATTAAACTTGATTCACTCACTTTCACGTTGGGGACGAGAGAGTAGGAGAGTGGTTTGTGGTACGAACTGAAGTGAATTATAGTTTCATTTTCGCATTTACTGTTAGACGACATCGACAAATTGTTTTTCACAAACCGAAAAAGACAATAGTGCATCAGGCCATATCCATGCAAGTAGCTCTATTCGATCCATGATCCAACCCGAATCGCAAAACGTTGGAAGGATTTCACATGGTTCCGGGTTCCGATCCAAATTGTCATGCCTAATTCTAACTCAACCAAGATGGATTGTTTTGAAAGGATGATAAACCACAAGAAGATTGAGAAGTAGAACAAATGAAGAAGACAAAATAAGCTTCTTTCATTTGTTTGGTACTACAAAGAACAACATGAAAACATAACAATATGGCCAACGACTGAGATTCTGTCATCTTCTGTTAGGTTCTGTCAAACAACACCATACACCATTTTTATTCTATTTTTGGTCTTCATAGACTCAATTCTGTTAATTTTGGTGCCAAAATTCACTTTATATATATAATTGACAAGTCAAAATACAAGTTTGACTAAAAAGACCAATCCCTCTCTCTCTCTCTCAGGCAATTTCACAAACACCTTGCGACCACTAAACCAAACCCACCATTCCACGGCTTGAATCTCCAATATCTTCGCCGGCGCCGCCCAAAGCACCACCGTTCAGATTCTGGGTCGAGCTTTTCCGGGGTTTTTCTCTCTCACTGGGTTGGTAAAAATGCCTCCTTTTTCGCGCTCTGTGACCGATTCGAATGGTGATCGCGAAACCAAACCTGACTCCAACGTCGTCACCGTCGATGTCGGAGGTCAAATCTTCCAGACCACCAAGCAAACGCTTTCTCTCGCGGGTCCGGAATCGGTGTTCTCCGAGTTATCCGAGTCGGCTCAGCTCAGGACTCCGTTCATCGACCGAGACCCGGAGCTGTTCTCGATTCTGCTCTCGCTCCTCCGAACAGGAACCCTACCGTCCAAAGCCCGAGCTCTCGATTTACAAGATCTCATCTCCGAGTCCCAATTTTACGGAATCGAGCCCTTGTTGGTGAGTTCTCTCTCGAACCCTTCTCAGTTCGAGCCTTTTAATCTCGAGAAATCTCTGGTTCTGCCATTGAACGGCCGCGATTCGCCGTCGTCGATCGCCGCCACGTCGGCGAACGGGTCGGTCCACGTGGCGCACGGGAGCAAGATCACGTCGTTTGATTGGTCGCTGCGGCGGAAGTCAACGGTGTTGACCCAATTCACGGCCGTCGATTCGCTGTTGGCGATATCGGAAAATGTCGCCGCCGCGGGAGCCACCGACTTCTCCGGTTTGCAAATTCTCGATCTTGATTTAGGGTTTGTGAGAGAGACGCTGAATTGGGAAAATGTGACCAAATCGAGCTCCACCGTTCAAGCCATCGGTTCTTCGCCGGAAATGCTGTTTACTAGCTTTGAATCGGGGCGTAGGAATTCGAATTCGATCATGGTTTATGATCTGCAGAGCTTGAGACCGGTCTCGGAGATTGGTCACAATGAAATCTATGGTGCAGATATTGATTCAGCAATCCCAGCTACGAAACTGAATTGGGTTTCGAGTTACAATCTGTTGATGGCTTCCGGGTCTCACAGCGGACCTTCTGGTGTTTCTGGTCACATCAAGTTTTGGGATTTAAGGTCTGGGAATGTAGTTTGGGAGCTGAAGGAGAAAGTTGATTGCTTCTCTGATGTTACGGTTTCGGATCATTTGTCAGCTTTGTTTAAAGTTGGTGTTAGCTCTGGTGATGTGTTCTTTGTGGATATGAGGAATATGGGTTCCGAGAAGCCATGGGTGCGTCTCGGAGATTGGACCAAAGCAGTGAATGGGAACGGGAAGAAGGAAGGTTTTGGGTGCAAAATCGAGAGCCATTCGAATCAAGTGTTTTGCACCAAGGGAGGCGATATACAGTTATGGTCAGAGGTAGTGATGGGTTCTTCGAAGAGCAATGAAGATAGGGTTTTTAGGAAGAACTTGCTCGGTAGAGCGAAGGATATGGGTGGTTCCCGGATAACCAACTTGGCTTTTGGAGGGAACAAAATGTTCGTAATGAGGAAGGATTTGGAGTGCGTGGAGGTTTGGCAATGCTCGGCAAGGGGATTTTGACCCCGAGGGTTTGTTGTGCTCAATAGTTCTAGAATTTGATTCATATGTAAATATTCTTGTATTCTTGAAAGGCAATGTTTGAAATTGAAACCATTTGTGTAATGAGATTGATCTAAACTCAAGAAATCAGTGTTGATACAGTTTGTTGAAGATGGTTGGGGGGATCGGGTTATGAAGGAAATGGGTGGTTCCCGGATAACCAACTTAGCTTTTGGAGGGAAGAAAATGCTCGTAACTTGGCATGATTTGAAGTCTCTGGAGGTTTGGCAGAGATCGGTAAGGGGATTTTGATCCCAAAAGGGTTTGTTGTAGTACAATTCGATTCATATGTAAATATCCTTATACTCTATGAAGCTACTGTTTGAAATCTAAACTCTTTTAGTACAATTTGTTCTTGATTCTCTCATTTTGGTGAATTAGCAGTTAAAATGCTCATGTTTTGTTCCTGTTCTGTGAACTTGAAATAATCTGAAATTCATTTGGTTAGGTACTTGAAGTGGTTTCCTTTTGTGGCATGTAAGGAATGGATCGACATGATCTATGTTTCAATGTCATTTGTGTCTTGATGCTTGAACCCGTTACTCTGGAAGATCTGGTTTTAGTTGAAATCTTGACAAAAAAGGCACCGTAGTATCCACCAGACCCCGAAATGGTGTGAGCCTCGTGTTTCCGCTTGCCCAAAAGGTCGGTCTGCATGAGAATGGAGAAACATTGTACTGTAAAAATATGAAATGCTAATAGATATTGTTTTGGTACCTTATGTTTCGCAGGTCTTGCATAGGAGCTCTCTGATCGCCTTGGACTCGCGGGTTACTCGGGATTCTTCCCTGAAGCTACAGGTATGTCCTCCAGAGCCTGGTTTGATCTTCTAGTGTGAGACTGTTTTGGTCTTAGAGTGTCCTATAAGACTGATCAAACCCTACCCAAAAGTCAAGAACTTGTTTGCTATATTCTCACAAGAAAGGACTGAGAGTTTCTGAGTGAAAAAGGTCCAATCTTTCCTTAATTTCCACACTAGGAAACCATCCAATTGAATTGCACATTGATTCAGAAAATTCCCACAAAACAAAACTTGACTTTGATCATCATTGTGATCCACATTTTGCAGTCACTTTAATACACTTATCTGTCTCACTGTTAACTAGAAACAATCAACATAGCCAGTTGACTTATTAGTGTAGTACTAAAGGTTGTTGTCTTTTGACTTTGAAATCATGGGTTCGAGTCAGATAAACAGTCTCTCTGCTAAAATCGCCCAATCATCATCCACATCAGTTGACTTCTTAGCATGCATATATCTATACGAGTACTAACCGTAAAGTTGCCGTCCTGTGACTTTGTAATCACGGGTCTGAGTCAGGAAAACAATCTCTTTGCATAATCAAGAGCGGGATTGAGGGTTGCGTACATAAATGATCTCCCGTGAAAGAACCCTATGGGTATGTCTGATCATCACCCACATTTGTAGTCGTTTTAATGCAAATATTTGTCCCATCGTTTCCTAGTAGCAATCCACATAATAATCTCTGAGTACTCACCATAAAGTTGTTGTCTTGTAACTTTGAAATCACGAGATCAAGTTGAAAAACAGTCTATCTTCAAAACTGAGAGCGCTATTGAGGTTGCATACATAAGTAATCCTCTCGACAACCCCATGTCTAATCATCATCTACAATTGTGGTCACTTTAATACACACATGTCACATTCTTGCCTACAGAATTTTTGATGCAGACATGTGCCGAAATTCTTGTTAAGTTGTATGTACATACTTGAATCAAGGGACCAGTAGTGTTCAGGAAAGAGACTTCGTCTCTTGTCCCTAGCTTAGGGCTTTTGGCACCTGACCGCACCAAAGTGCTCTCTTACACCACCACCACCAAGGATGTGTTGAGTGGGGATCGATCTTGAGACCTCCTCCCACTCACACAGTTAGAATAACCAACTGCGCCACACCTGGTGGTTTCTTGCCTACAAAGTTGACATGTTGCCATGTTCATATCGAAGTACCGACTGTAAGATTGTTGTCTCGTGACTCTGAAATCATAGGTCCGATACAAAATCACCAATCTCTCCGCAGGATCAAAAAAGTGATTGAGGTTGCATACATAAACAATCCTCCGAAGTCCGAACCCACTAGAATGTCTAATCATCATCCACATTTGCACCGACTTCAATGCACGTACTTTGTGACATTGTCGTCTAGAAACAATCTGCGTGATTGGTTGACTTATTAGTAGGTCTGTCTCCGAATTTTAACTGTAAATACAGAATCGTAAATACAAAATCAAGAACAAAATTAAGATTGCGTACATAAATGATCATCACCCACATTTGTGTTCTCATTGCTCAACCACATGGTTTTTGGTAAGTACAATGTGTGGCCTCCAAGCTATAATATTTAGACCTCATTGTGCTCAATAAAAGCACACAGTTGGATCTCACTCTCAGTGCTTAAATTCTCAAGTATTGAAATTCAATAAATATTGATGAAGATTCATTTTGGGTTCAATCTCAGATCTTGATGAAGATCACATGTAATGATTGGTGTTCATTTGATGAAACATCCCATTTTCATATACTAAGGAGCCGTTCGTTTAGGTATTTTCTAGTAAATTCCTAAAAAATCAGGACATGTTGAGTATTTTTAATTTCTAATTCATGCGTTCGTTTAAGTTTTTTGAAATGATATATGTGGAATTAAAAAATAATTCTCTCCTTAAAAAATTGAATTGATAGCATTTCAATTTCCTTTTCACAAAAACTAAACGAATCCAAAAATTCCTAAATGATTTTTTTTTTTTTAAAAAAAGAAGAGTATGAAATGGTTGATTTAAATGAGATGTTTTATATTTTTTTGGGGGAAATGTTCAATTTTGTTCGCTTAACTATCCCATTTCGTTTTGATTTGATCACCGATACAAATTTTGTTATAATTTGGTTCTAAATTATGATATTTTATTTTGGAATAGGTTTAATTCGTAACGGTACAGTTAAATTAGACTGTCGGCGATCACGTGACATTTAAATTAGCTAAATTATCTTCTCTATGTTAAAAAAATTCAATTTTATTCATCGATTACACAATTTTTTTTTTAATTGGTCTCATCGATAAGTGTAATTGACTTAAGACTTTTGTGGTTGTCATGTCAATAAAAAAAATTATGCTAATGACTCCAAAAGGTTGGCTCAAAACTTAAATGCCAAGAGAAGACAATTGGTGGTGCACCGAAAGGTTTGATTTAATGGGGATTGGTTTGAGACCATATGTTTGTGTTCTTTGACATTGACCCATAGATTTAAACTTAAACTTATTTTATAGGATTAATTACAATTTTCTACTATGTACTTTTTTCGGTCTAAATTATGGAGTTTCAGAACGGGTCCGCACTTTGATGGTTGGCATCTTTAAGCCGTTTGACCACACTTAGACTAATCCTCATTCGAGATTTGTTCACGGGTTAAGGATTTCACCTTTTCCCGAAGGTGTGTTGAGTGGGGATCGAAGCCGAGACCTCTACCCACTCACGCAGCTTGTGTTAACCAACTGTGTCACCCTGTATTTTCACTCATGTGCAATTAACTATCATGAACTACCAAATTAACGTTTAACGACCATATACTTTTATTTTGTTAACAATTAAGTTATTCGTCCAAATTCATCAGTTAACCTTGACGGAATCTTCAATTTTTGTAAAAATGATGATTTTGCCCTTAGTCTTCACTGAAGA
>JAYMTK010003707.1:0-11955 GCA_036897405.1 Pelargonium myrrhifolium | reverse complement strand
ATTAGAGGGGGCGTCTAAAAAGCTGAGCATGCTCTACGCTCGGGACGCTTGTTGTGGGACTCGAACGGTCGGGTCCATGGTAGGCAACACGTTGATATGGGATCCTTTGGGATGTCGTTTGTGTAACCTGAGCATTGCCCTCTTTAATTAATGGAATTATTTATTCACCTTCAAAAAAAAGTTAGTTAGTGTCTATTGAGTCCATTACTACACATGTTCATGAGATTACAAGAGAAAATGTACAACATTAACTAATATTTTCTTAAAATATAAATTAAAACACTCATTTTGGGACAAAATTACTATATAAACAATAATTATTTTGAGAAGCCGAGTATAGTATTAAAAATTAATTTCAAATAATAAATTACTCTGCAAAATTTGATATAAGTGTTCCATTTTGTATTAATTACACTTTTTTTTGAAATTTTGGTTGCTATCTCTAATTATCTCTATTTTTTCATTAATTTTTTATTTTCTTGAATAGCAATTGATAGTTTTGTTTTATCACAGTGGTTTCATCCTTTTTGTTTTTGTTGGATGATACTTTCTCCATCTCCACATTGAGGATGTCCAACCATTTTCTCTACTCTCGTTCATTCCTGCAAAACAAGCCTTTAAATACTGAAATCACCTCTGATGTCTAAGTTAGACAACTGTAACGACCCGAATGCTCCTTTAGCTATTTCGCGATCGTCTGGCACTTAGACGTCCCTTGCACCCTGTGTGCTTGTCTAAGTCAGCCTTAAAACCCTGCAAATGAATTAGAAAGACGAGAAGAAAAGAACTTTGAAAGGGAACGTTTTTATTGCACCAAAGAATGTTTACAAGTTTCTGAGGTGGTTTGGGCAAATGAGCCCTTCACTTATTTATACTAGAGGGTTGGTTAAATGGACGGCAAAAATTGCTACAAAATGGACGGCTAAGATTAAGATGTTGAAATGTGGGGAGAATTCTAGAGATCTTGATGACACGAGCGGTGACATAAGCGACTCGATGACATAAGCGGTGACTTAAGCGGGGAGGGGGAGGGTCTTCTAGAATGTGGGCTGGTTTTTATGCAGATTGGGTCATGTGAGCGGTTTTGGGCCAAAATGTGTAGGCTGCAACACAACGCTCAGTAATAGTAGTAGATTCTATAGGAAATCATGCTTACATTATTTTTTCCCATTCGTCTCATTTATGCTAGTTCATTCTTAGTTGTAATTATCACATTGCCCTTTACTTGTTCGTGCATTATTGATCATTAAGTTAGGCGTGGCAACCTGGCTTGGTCTGTCTTCCTTTATTCCCAATAGTTCCCCCCTTATGCCATTGGTTGTTGTGGCCTATGGCGCTCTCTAGTGCTCAACAACAATATTGGTGTCTTTCTAACTCCCTCTTACGTTTGTTTGACTTCAATTCCGTATGTTAAGCTTTTTCTTCGTTAGTTATAAGTATGCATTTGTGAGTTAACCTACGTATTTGACAGATGTTATTGTATGTGATTTTTATTTATATGATATGAGGTTCATAGAGAGGTCGCGGTTAAAGAGACTAGGAAAGAACCTTATTTTTTAACCTTTTCATTCTTGATACTGGTCGGCATGTGGTGCCCTTTGTTCCTCCAAAAATTGTTCCTACACATTGAGTTTCTTCCTTCAATAATCATGCTTGAGATGGAGGATGTGTATGAATTCTCATCGGTTCCTTCTCATGCGCCGAGCAGCTAGTTCTCGTGTCCTGCATTTATCACTCCCTCATCATCTCGGGATTGTTGTCTCATTATTTGTGGTCTCGACTATCATCAATATCCTATTGGTCAGTGCATGGTGGTTCAATCATTGTTCTGTCAGTGCATGGTGGTTCAATCATTTGTCATGCGGCATTGTCGAAAATGGGTATGATTATTGTAGGGGACCATAACTGACACAAGGGAAAACTTTTGATTATGGAAAGGTTTTTCGAAGGTGAGGGCAACTCAAATGTGGGTCGCGCATTGTGAGTGTGGGTCTTTGGTCATTTTCGGCCTCCAAATGCCCTTCCGACATTGTTGCTAGAGACTAAAGACTATTTCTTGGAGTTACTTCTAATGATCAATTGGGCATTTTTTGCGCTAATGGAATTGGTATTGCTAGGGATATGATCCTCTCTATTAAGGATCACGATTGTGCTCTCGAGCTTGCCTTAGCGCGTGAAGAGCCTAAGATTATCCATGTTCAGGAGCAAAGGCAATGTAAGAAGTAGATGACTTGCTTCGATATTGTTTTGATATCCATGTCCATGTCCAGAGTGATTCTTGATGCAAGAAAATTGACTTAAGCTCTTGGAGTTAGTTGAGATTTTGAATTCTCAACAGCATAAGGGAGAAATGCTTGATTGTTGTTCTTCTTCCTCTCAAGTCCTTCACAGAGCTCCACTTCATGTTTGACTGCTCCAATCACCTCCTCCCTACACTCTACTTATCATCTGGTGTGTGGATCAACTCTTCCCCTCAATCTTATTCACTTATCGCGTTGAGCCTGATCATTCCCTGTTTGAATCATGATATCCAGACTACTGGGTGTCTAACTCCTTTCCATTTCTTATGTCCTTTGTATATTTTGGCGGTTAGGATATCTAATTTTTTTCGTGTTCTCGGCAAATGAACCACTAAATTGGGCTGTTTTGACTTAGTCAAGTATGAGATCTTGATATTATGCCATTATAGGCTTTCTTATTTTTCAGATGTCAAGGTAGTTGATATTGAGGTTCAAAGTTTCAAGTTTGGGTTCAAAGATTCAAGGACATGTCGCACGCACAGATCAACACCCTATTAAACAGAAAAACGAATGTGTGTTCGAGCAAACCGCCTCTAGCGTGATAATCAGGATCTCTACACAAAATGTATATAAATTTGAAGATCTTTGAAAAATGTTCGAAAATTTTGAAGAATAAACAAAGAACGCTTGAGATGTTTTTTGTGCTCTTCGGGTGTTATTTTCAAGAAAATGAGTTTTGAACTCTTTTAACTTTGGTGGAGGCCTCTATTTATATGCCTCTAGCTCAACTACCGACGTTGAAGCATGTGATTGGTCGAGGATTTATCGGGACCCACTGATAAGTTTGATTCCCTTCTTTTGAGTTTGTCTCCCTATCCTCTAAGAGCCCTCTGAGCTCTACGAGCGATGTGAGGGGTTGATCACTCTTCTTATGGGAGATGGAGTTTTCCTCTCTTGAGTTTATTTCCCTCATCCTTCGAGCTCTGCGGGCGGAGTGAGAATTTGATTTTTCATCCCTTGGGCCTGATCAATTTTTCTTGAGATATATCTCTCCGTTATTCGTGAAGCTTCCAAGATTAACGGATAAAATGAGTCTTGATTCATTGCGCTTGAGGTGAAGAAGTGAAGTTTGCATGTTCAACTTACGGAAGAACACATAAAAATAGCTCGGGGACAATTGTGTACAGATGAGCCTTGCATATAAATATAGCCATGTGACATGTGCAAGATGTTTGCAGATGTCCTTGTATGTGGAGAAGGAAATCCTCACGGGGGTTCTTGCGGGCATGGTGATGTCTGCGCAAGCACATGGAACTTTCTCGATGAATCTCCGCGAAAAAAAGGAAAGTATATGGGCATGAACAAGAGGCTCGCGCGTGGATGCAAATAGAAAACAATACAAAAGTCGAACACTCCCATGAACCAGATTTATGTCTATGTTGATCATCACATTCACGATGCAAGACGAGATTGGAGGGCAAGTCAGTGAGTTCCAGATGTACACATTTTAATTATTATCAATATAACATTAACTAATAAAATAAATGACATTGGCCATCGTTGTCGTTGATCATAGAGACACAGTTCGCCGATGATTAATGTTGACAATCATCATCTACTAGGTTATCAGGTATGTATGGATGTTCATTGTTGATCATTGTCACCCTCGAAAACCAATTGATTAGAAACATACTATTTTGTTGGTAATCGCATGCTTTTTTGCAGTACAATGAAAACATTGCAATCCAAACTAAAACGACACATGTTTAACATTAAAATTACTTCAACTCATTACATTTCCAACTAAAATTATGCCTTTCTAGTGCAATATCATCAAGAACTTTGTGAACTCATATAATAATGTTTTAAGTTACCTTTGTCAAAGTGAAACTAATCTATGTTGGCACAAGAACAAAACTTGGACAATAATGGGCCAATGGAGGACCAACCTAAAACCTATATAGCTAACAAAGTTGCTTAGTTGCTAGCATGGGAAGCTCCAAGACAAAGACTTGATTTTTGTCTTGGCATGCACTAAAAGACAAATAATAACTCCCAAAGAAGCTTTAAAAGGAAAAAACTATAATTTTACATTCTCAAAAAACTAGTGATAAACATATCGTGCAAGCCTCTCCTAATTCAAGATTTTAGTCATGTGGGGTATTATGGGAAATGCTTATTGGTCTCAACAATGAAGAGATTAAATATTAATATTCCCATAATTTAAACTTTGAGAATAATACATGAGTAATTGCACATGAACCCTTGTACTTTACAAGTTCTGCACATGATTGTTTTAAAGTTTTATTTTAACATTTGACTACTCTGTACTGTGTCGGGGGCCTCTCCGTCTCTTCATCATCAGTTAAGTATCAAAAAGACAAAATACCCTTGAGTCTAAAACTTTTTTTCAATTTTTAAATTTAAATGATATTTTTTTTAAACGAATTTATATAATTATTATTATTAAATTAAATTTAAAAAATTAATATATAAAAAAGAGAGAAAAGGGTAAAATAGACATTTCTGGAAAAAAAAATTAGGTCACGTGCATGACACATGATAAAAAGAGAATATTCCGTTAAAAATTGAATATTCCGTGACGGGGATGCTCCCGACATAGTACATGATAGTTAAAAGTTAAAATAAAACTTTAGAATATTTATGTGCAAAACATGTAAAGTACATGGAGTTCATGTGCAATTAATACAATAATATAATCATTAGAGATATTATTTGATTTGTTCACTTGATCACATCTCCTTAAATTGTTGGTTTTATAATTAGGCCATGAAAACAAAAGCAAGAAGGTCTTTGTTAGGTTGACAGTTAATTGTATGACTACATTTCAGTTAATTTTGTTTTTCAAAATTAAAAATCTTTATGAACAACAAAATAAGAAATTAGCAATCGCAATACGGTTATGTTTCTTTTGTTGAATTTCATGTATCGATACAATATGAAAGTAATTATTAATATAAATCGGTACGACCGACACTTTTTTTACGTCAATTGCTTCAATATATTAATAACAAATATCGGTTTTCGAGAATGATATTTGAAGTGTCGTTTGTGATAATAATATTTTCTTTTAATGAATTATATTTGTTTTCAATGAGAAATAGATAGAATTAATTCTTGGTTCAAATTTCGATCATTGAATTGTAATTTTTTTTCTTTACATTTTGTCATTTTTTCTTAATCATCCATTAACTCATGGTTGGTGGCCTAATATGCAAACCAAAAAGGCTATAAGAAAGAAAAGGTTCAAAAATCACTAACTAATCCTTCAAATTGCAACCATAATAATTTTATGAACACCTGATTTAATCCTCACATTATGAAATATTTTCTTCAATTTAACATGGGGACCAATAAGAATTGCTTATACATAAATAAATAAATAATCTAACATTTCTTTTTGGTAATAACCATGAGATTTCTGAAGTGGACTCGCGATTAACACTTTTAAGTCATATCACATTCAGACTAATCTCTGTTTGAGCCGGGTAGGACCACAAGGGCGGCAAATCTCTCCCTATCACTCAGACTAATCTCCATTTGAGGCGGGTAGGACCACAGAGGCGACAAAACTCTCCCTATCACTCAGACTAATTTCCATTTGAATCGGGTAGGACCACAAAGGCGGCAAAGCTCTCCTTACCAAGTTTTAACGCAACTGCATTTCCTAATACTCGAACTCGATATCTCAGATTAAGATATGAAACCTCCTTAACAGTTGATCATGCGCTTGGCGGTAACATGTGGTCAATAATATATCATTCCATTCATAATTAAGAAAATAAATTAAAACTATAATATACTCTTTAAAATTTCATCAATATTTTCTTCTGTACATAAATAAGATTTTCCATTTTTACTAATAATGAATAATTTTAAAATAGTAATTATTATTGCACTACTATTACATGTATATTTTAGTTATGAACACTAACCATCCCTCTCTTCTTCTTCTTCTTTTCTTTTTTTCTTTTTTTGAAAAATAAAATTCAATAATTCCATAGACAATCAAGGTCCAATGGTGCAGCAGCTGAAATTGACGGCTCTTCTTGAAATTGATTCGACATTGCCGACGACATGTCCGTACTGATCCCGCCGGTTTCCGGCGAGAACTCTTCATTGGAGCTTCCCATCATCATCGTCATCATATTCATGTCCAAGCTCTGTCCGATGCCAACATTATTATTGTTGTTCTCGAACAACATCCTCAGAATGGACTGTTCTTGCATCAACATCGAATCGTGGTACTCGAGATTCGGAGCATACAAGGAGTTGTGATTGGTGGTGGCGGCGGTGAAGGTGTTGTAGTTCATGTTTTGGGTGGATTTGATATCCTCCTCCTCCGGCGCCGGCGCCGGAGCATCGGAGAAGCAGGTCACGTGAGAGGCATTGCCTCCGGCCACCGGAGAAGAATCCATCAATGGAGGGAGTGTAGTCGGTGCGAATTGGACCATGCCGGAGATTGGGGTTTTCTTGCCGCCGGTGGTCTTTTGGAAAATTCTGCATATGACCCACTCATTCTATAAAAAACAGAGGAAAACAGAGTCAATATTGTATCAAGAAACAGAGGAAAACAGAGTCAGGGTTTTATCAAGAAACAGAGGAAAACAGGGGAAGGAGAAAAATTTGTACCTTGGCTGATTTGGGGAGGTTGTAAGAGGAAAATTTGCCTTCCAATCGGTACTCGTGCATGACCCAATTGGTCTTTTCACCTCTCGGAGCCCTCCCTTTGTAGAACACAAGAGTTTTCTTCATCCCGACGAGGGTTTTGGCTCGGTAGATCTCTTTGTCTTTGCCCGTAGCCTTCCAGTATCCGGCGTCTGTGGCCCGGTTTGTCCTCAGACCAGTCGGGTATTTCCTATCTCTCACACAGAAGAAGTACCATTCCTTCTCTCCCATTTTCGCTTTCCCTTCGATCACCAAAAAAGAACAACCAAATCAACAAAAATCGACTTCAAGAAAACAGAGCAAAACAGGGGAAAACAGAGTGAAACAGAGGGTTAGGTACTTACCAGGCAAATCCCAAGGCTCGCACTTGTTGAGATCAACCTCACCAATAGCTCTAGCATAGAAGGTCGAATCGAGAACCTTTTCGGATAGGTAGTGAGTGATGAGCTCTTCGTCAGTCGGGTGGAATCGAAATCCCGGGGGCAAATCCATCTTCTCGTGCTCCTTACGAATTCTTGAAATGCTTTCCATTCTCTCCAATTCCTCTTCAAATCTCCAAACCCCACAAAACCCAATTCCCAATTCCAATCCAAGCACAAACTCAGAGGAAAACAGAGGAACCCAATTCAAGAAACAGAGACACTCTGTTTTCAATGCCTTCTCTTGAATTGTGAACTAAATTGGAGATATATAAATGGTGGAAGAGAAGATGTGAACTCAATAAAAGCTTATGTAACAGAAAGATTGAGAGATTTTGTTGAGAATATTGAAATTGGGCCAAGGGAAAAGAGGCCCTTTTAAAAAGTTTTTTTTTTTTTTTTTTTTTTTGGTGAAGAAAAATAGTAAAGAAACGTAGGTTCTAAGACAACTTGGGTGTGGACCGTTTTAGCCTTTGTGTAATAATTTTACTCTTCAATTTGACCAGAAACACCTCATCACTATGTACTCTGCATACACATGTGAAAGCAACTATCATAGGTTAGTTCAGCTAGTAAAACGGTTTCAAGAACTATCTTATCTTTTAACTCGGACATGAATAATTTGTGTGTTGAGTCTTTGACCCGTCAAAGGATAACATAATAAAGTGTATTATAAACGATGTAAAAGTTAACTCAAATGAGGATAGTTTATCTGTAGGAGCCCTGACTTGTATGATCTGTGCAGGGTTACTGATTCATCGGAAAATGTGACGGTAATTCAGTGTACAGTAAAACGGTTTCAATTCTTTTTATTTCCCGACACAAACATGAATAATCCGTGTGTTGAGTCTTTGACTGTCGAAAAAGTGGGCACGATACAGTGCATAACAAAACGGTTTCGGAAACATCTCGCTGTTTTTACTCTTGCATGCATGATTTGCATTTTGAGTGTTTGACCCGTCAAAAAAGTGAACATAATAAAGTACATTGTAAATTGATTTCCTAAAAGGTTGACAATTACAATGTAAGTGAGTAAAACCGCGTGTGTTGGTAACGCGTTTTGGTTTATTAATGTGAAATTAATTAGCTATAGTAGTAGAGCTTTTAATTATGGACATTAGGTGGTAAAATTGCTTGAAGATGTCTCCAAGTTTGGTTTCTATTTGTTAAACCAAGTTCATCTATTGTGCAAAAGGGACATTTTTGTTAGGGCTATAGAAGGTGAAAATTGAAAGTTGATACCACAAATGGAGGGTTGTTTGTGTTGATGTTTGAAAAAATTGTACCTTATCAAACCTTAACAATCAAAACTACCTTAGTGGGAAGAAAAAGAAAAACACACACACATCCCATCATTCACAAAATCATCAAAAAGTGGGATTTTTTTAATGTTAAATGACAAATATGCCCAACAAAGTTTTATTTTAACAAACATACATACAGGAGGATAAATGACAATAGAGAGGATTTTCTAATCCCCGATCCAGCCCTGTTTCTCGTATCCGTGTCTATCTCGACCATGTTTTTCAAATATTATATTATTAATTATCAAAAATATCAAAAAAAATTACCTTTTCAAAAATAAAATAAAATATAATACTAATAATTTATAATATTAAATTATATATATTGTATATTTTGAAACAAAAATATATTATTATATTTTTTATTCATTATATCGGATTACATGGTAGATTTATACGCACGAATGAGAAATCTATCTCGAATTCTAAAAATAGTCCATGCCGATCCCGGTTATACGACTTTTTTGTTGATTACATGCATGTAATTTGCACTATTTATTTTATCTACCTAGTATTGATTGTAATACAAAAATGAAGGTACGGAAAACATGATTAATTCTTAAAATACTAGTTGTTTGATTACACTTAAATCAAAATAGAATATAAGTAATAAATTATCAAAAATTCATGCAGTTTATTAACAACAAAAAAAGGGGTCAAAATGCACATTAATTTTACAAATTGAACATGGTGAAAGTGAAAAAAATAAACAACAAGATATAAAAAGTGGCAATTTAGTATAAGAATTAGAAAATCACAACAATTACTTACATAACATTCTCAATTGTTTTATATTTGAGTAAGTGAATATATTAAAGAAAAACTAGTATGACAATTCAGATTTAAATTGAATTTTGTGTTTTGAATGTGCAAATTCAAATAAATTTATTAATTTAGTTTTTGTGTGTGTGTGTGTGTGTGTGTGGCAAAAAGGTTACAAAGAAAAAAGGGTTAAACTACATTATAGTTGCTATGAAACATATAATATATGAATAAATGCAAAGAGGACAAAGATGTGTTAAATTTGAATTGAAAGTACAAAAAAAGTCAAGAATAGGAGTACCTCTTAAGTCTCAGCCCACAGAAGTATCGATGTCCAATGCAATTTCAATATAGCTACAAATTGGTACGAGTCATTATTATATACCAATTAGGTTTAGGGTTTAGTAAATTTTTCTTTTTGATAAAATTGATTTGGGCAAAGAGGAAGATACTTGTATGTAGTTTCCTTATTTTTGATGTTCCTAATTTATGGGGAGCAAAATTATTTCCTCCTTGAGCTTTGTAGTTTTGTGTATTGACGTTTTCGGGATGAGCTAAAATTAGGTTAGTCCATTCAAATCGATGTATATTATAATGCTGCATTCTGAAGTTGTTTGGAGTATATTTTGGTCATTTTTTTATTTGGGTAATTTTGAGTTTATTTTCATTTCTCACATTAGGGGTAGGATCGGGTTCGGGTAGAAGAGATCATAACCTAGTCAGGTCGGTTCATGTCAATTCGGGTCGGGTTAGGGTCGAATTTTGGGTCTAAAGCATAAAACACATTGTTTTTTCGGGTATACCCAACCTGATGTTTTTTGGGTTGAAAAAAATCGTACATGAACCCGATTTTTTTTAGGTTGGATTGCATGTACCTGTAGATACAAGTTCATTTTGCCAGCTTCAGTTAGGAGTAGGATATAACATATTAATGTTTACATCTTACTAAATTGGGAGTCTTTCAAATCCGTGGGCACCTAATACTCGACTTGCGTTTTTGAAGTTCGGCCAATACAAAATAGGTCAACTTTCTGGTTTGGTTGAACAAACTTGCATTGTATTTGAACATTTTGTACCAAACACATCCACTCCTGATAGAACGAATTTAAATGGGACTTTTTAAACTCAAAATTCGGTAGGGTCGAGTTTGGGTAGACCCTAATTCTAACCCAGTCCTATAGGATCTTCGGGTTGGTCGGGTTAGGGTCAAGTTTTGGGCTTAAGGCATAAAACAAACTATTTTTGCACGTATACCCAACCCGATGTTTTTTGGGTTGAAAAAATCAGACCCAAATCTTATTATTTTCGGATTGGGTTGTGGGTACGGGCCCATTTTGCCAGCTCCAGTTAGGAGTTTTTCTCAACTTATTAAATTGGGCGTCTTTCAAATCTGTGGGCACACGAAATTCGACCTGCATTTTTAAAGTTCCGACCAATACAAAATAGATCGAGTCAATTTTTTTAGTTTGGTCGAACAAACTCGCACTGAATTTGCACATATTGTACCAAACCCATGACTCCTTATAAAACGAATTTGAATTAGTTTCCCTAAACTCAAACTCAAAATTTGAAATGTAACATCTACTCACTATTGTGAAGCTAGTACAATGTGTGACATATTGAGAGAGAGAGAGAGAAGATTTGAATTATGTGACAATGGAAGAGGCACAAGTGTCAGATAAGATTAGTAGGTTGAGGGTATGATGTGGCAGTCATCATCAAGGAGAGGGTCTCAAAGAGCATGCCATTGTTGATTGCTACACTATCACTAACCTCTTTCAACCAAACACTTGCATGTTCTAATCTTCTTACTTCCTTAATTTGGCTTTGCATAAGTGCATGAACTACTACTATTCATCTTATAACTCCACCTTACCCCTCTCTCTCTTCTCTTGACATGCCATGAAATTTTCACCATCAATAATCGTCATGTGAAAGAAAAATATGACAAAAAACTCGTTAAATTAACATTCAGTTTTTAACCAACACTCATCAGATAAAATAGTTAATAGCCTCTTGGTAATTCTTAGGAGTCTCATGTTCGAATCTCATCGTCAGACTAAGTGGTATTATCGCTAAGCAAAAATAAATCGTTGTTTCTAATTTTTATAGATATATATATATATATATATATATGTTGATTTTCTAATTCTAATTCTATTTGGATTTCTATATCTTGATTTCATAAATATACTATAGTTGACCTAAATTAAGAATGAATTTCATAATGAAAGTGACGCAAAGATGAAAAAGAGTAGTAGCTAACATATTGAACATGCAAGTTTTTTTTTTTTTTTTTTGATTAAGAGTTTAAGACATAAAATTCAAAATCTAAAACAAAACAAAAAAGTCAATGTTCACTCACTATATCTTAGTTTAATTAGGTTAACATGCGTTTTAATCCTGATGGTAAATAAAGTTCGTATGACGTTAACTTTAACAAAAAAATTATTATAATCATATTTTTTTATGTTTTTTTTTCTCAAAATAAGTATCACTTCTTAATTTTAAAAAAAAAGTTACTTATACATAAATTATCAA
>JAYMTK010003706.1:0-11955 GCA_036897405.1 Pelargonium myrrhifolium | reverse complement strand
TGATTTATTGGCTGAGAGTCTCAGCCAATAAATCATGGATGAGATTCTTTTTTCTCATATACATAATGGACAAAATATATATATTTGTGAATAAATAACTACTATTTAATAATTTTTTCTCAATTGAGTAAAATTTCTATCGAGATGTCCTAAATTCATTGGTTGCTTATCTTAAGTAAGAAAAGTTGTGTCTTAAACTAATGAGTAAAATGGATATCAGTTAACTGATATAACTTTATATCGGTTAACTGATATAACTTTATATCAATTGCAACTTAATCAAGTCAATGAGTTGATAACACCTCATTAAATTTCATTTATACTTACCCAAGTGAATTTGTGGGAGTGAAGCGACCCGTCCAAATCCGTATCTTAAATGAGGTATTATCACCGTATAAGTGCAACTGATATATAATTATATCAGTCAACTGATGCCCATATTATTCTAAACTAATACTCTAGGACTTTAAATACTTTTAATTTTATTATATTTATGTGTGTGCATGTATTAATTTGTGCTCTAAGTGTGGCCCATACAAACTGGTTTGTATGGCTAAGCTGACCCATTTTCAGATAAAAAAGAGATAGAGAGACACACACTTTTTGACTACTCCTATTATCATTGTTCTCTTCAGTCTTCTCCAACTCATATAGATAGAGAAACCTCCAAAACACACAATCAACTTCTTTAGCTCTTTCTCTACCTTACATTAATTAGCTACAAATATTATTATCACAATTCATTCTTTTTCTCTTCTCCAACCCATCTTCAAGATTATAGCTAGCTCTCTCCAAGTTTCAGTATTTTTCTTTTCTCTGGTTTTTGTTTTCACTTTCATGAGTTGAGTATTTTTCTGGTTTGTTTGTTTCTTATTAATATTTGAAGTTTTCAACGATTTGGTTTTGGATTCAGTATATATTTGTTAGTTTCTGTTTTTAGCTTCTTTTGTGTAGTCTAAACTCTTGTTGTTCTTTTGTTTTCTACTGTGTTTTTGTTTTTGTTTTGCAAATGATGTCTGGTCAATATGAAGCTTTCTTAATCCCTCCTCCTTCTTCACTCCCATCTCTAGTCTCGTCATTTTCCCAGGAAACAAACACCAACCCTAGCCCTAAACCCGCCTCCAATCCCGCCAAGAAGAAGCGAAACCTCCCCGGAACTCCAGGCAAGTCCGCTCCTTCCAGCTGCAGAAAACTGTTCTCATTTTCATTTCTTTATACAGTTCTGCTCTTAATTCTGTATTTGACAAATACAGAATTATATAAGAAACAAATGAAGTACTTCATTTGTTTCTTATATTTGATACATGACATATATTTTAGCTTTTGTATTTTTTATACGTTTTTATGGTTTCGCTACGAAGCGAAACCTCCCCGGAACTCTGGACGAGTTCGCTCTATTGAACTGTGGAGATCTATTTTCATTCTCCAACCACAGTTCTTTCTCTAATTCTGTATTTGTTCGCGAACAAATACAGAATTATATAAGAAACAAATGAACAGAAATCATTCATTTGTTTCTTATATTTAACATACAACATATATTTTTTCTTATTTGTTTTTTTACGGATTTTACAGATCCAGACGCTGAAGTAATAGCTTTATCTCCCAAGTCGCTCATGGCGACGAACCGATTCGTCTGTGAAATATGCAACAAAGGGTTCCAGAGGGACCAGAATTTGCAGCTCCACCGGAGGGGTCACAACCTCCCGTGGAAGCTCCGGCAACGGAGCACCACCGAGATTGTTCGGAAAAAGGTGTACATCTGCCCGGAGAAGTCGTGCGTGCACCACCACCCGTCGCGGGCGCTGGGCGACCTGACCGGAATAAAGAAGCATTTCAGCCGGAAACACGGCGAGAAGAAATGGAAGTGCGAGAAATGCGGCAAGAAATACGCGGTCCAGTCGGACTGGAAGGCGCATTCCAAGACTTGCGGAACTCGCGAGTACAAATGTGACTGCGGGACTTTGTTCTCCAGGTGAG
Source organism: Pelargonium myrrhifolium (assembly GCA_036897405.1). Taxonomy (NCBI): domain Eukaryota; kingdom Viridiplantae; phylum Streptophyta; class Magnoliopsida; order Geraniales; family Geraniaceae; genus Pelargonium; species Pelargonium myrrhifolium. The sequence goes on along the minus strand of JAYMTK010003706.1, from coordinate 9,975 downwards.
TGTGTGAGTCGGTGTTCAATAAATGTGAATAGATTTTGTGGTTGGATGTGAGTCCAATTTAATGCACAATTTCGTGTCTTGTCGTGCTTAGAGTTGTTTGTGTGATGCACGATCCAACACGAGCACGAAGCGGTTGCATCACAAACACGATACGATTATGAGCACGAACATGACACGTTTAGCACTGACTAACTGATTAGTGGGTCGCTTTGACATGGCGCAACGCGATTCATATGAACACAATTTGACACATTCTATAGACAATGCCAACACATTTGACATGATATTGTCTAACATGTTTGACACGACATTACCCAATACGTTTGACATGTTATTAGGAATAATTTACGATTATACTCTTAATAGTTAATTGTGAACTGTTGGGTGTGTTGTGTTTGTCACAACACCACTAACTAATTGTGTATGCGTGTTTTGAATACGAAGACGACACAATTACTAAATGCGTTGGGTTCTCTAACACAATTACTTCGAAGTCTGATCCGTTGGGCTGCCGCCCTCCGCGCCCCCGAGCACCTCCGTTCCTTCCGGAATTTCAGTCTCTACTCACCGTAGAGAAGCGCAGTCCAGACATCCGTCAGTTTCTTAGGGTTTTGCGTCGTTTTGGTTCCCGATCTGTTTGGGAACCCTTCCAAGAGTCTAGTCATTAATTTGTTTTGGTGATTTTTCTCTGTTCTAACAATATATGACGACTTTGTGTCCCATCCAAGAAGTATGTACTCTATATTTATCTTTGTCTCAGAAATTTATAAAACCAGTACTTTGTTGGCAAAAAAAAATGCCGTTTTTACATGACACGACTGACACCAACACGACCCAACACGTTTGATACGTTATTAGGAATAACTTACAGTTGCGTCCTTAATTATGTGTTGAGCGTGACTTCGCGGCTTCACAACACGATTAGTTAATCGCGCGTGCGTATTTTGGAGGCTCAACACAATCAAACAATACTATTACAAAATGTGAGCTCAAACACACTAATTTCGCGTCATGTTATGGCTTGTGTCACGTTACGGTACGAATTGTAGTTCTAAATTCAACTATTTTATATTCTTACAGTACTGATCTTTGATGTTTTGTTACAGGAAAGATAGTTTCATTACACACAGAGCTTTTTGCGACGCTTTGTTAGCCGACGAGAGTGCTCGAGTGAGTTCGGTTCCTAGCAATCTCAGTTTTAAGAGTGATTTTGGAGGCAACAATGCAGGTTTTCCCCCCGAATTTCACGGTCAAAATGTTGCTGAAATCCCCCAATTTTCGGGTTCATCGTATCAGAAAAACATGTTGCCGATTTGGCTAAATCAGGTGAATTCGGACATGATCATGGAAAGTCACAATCTTTCGAATAGTCCTTTCGGGTCATCGGGTTTGAATTCTCTGGCGCCCGATCAAGTTATGCAAATTGGGTCCTCGTCTCTGACGACCCAATTTGCGGGTTTTGACCATTGCAAGAGCGTCGCTTCAACTTCCGGGTCGAATAAAGAACAAACTTTACCTTGTACTTCTCAAAGCAATAAAGTTAAGGCGGTGGCGGCGCCAATGTCGGCCACTGCGCTTCTTCAGAAGGCGGCGCAGATGGGTTCAACGTCGAGCAATCCATCGGTCTTTGGCGCTAGCTTTGGAGCGATGAAATCGGCGTCATCAGCGTCCAATGCTGCAATCTTACCATTGCGTCAAGACTCAGTGTCCTCCACTAGGCTTGATCAGCTCATGATGCGAGCCGCGGCTAGTGGAGGTCATGGAGGCTCGAGTGTTGGTGGAGCCGAGCATGGTTTGACTAGGGATTTTCTTGGGGTGAGAGAAGAGTCGCGCCCGTTTTTGGCGCAAGAGCTTGCGAAACTTGGTTCGTTTGGATCGGCTGCTGCAATGGCCTTTGGACAGTTTCGAAATAACATTTAGTTTCAAGATTTTGCGCAAAAGTTCATGTAATTATACCTTGAATATTGAAAATTTCGATCGAGTTGAAGCGTAAGAGTGAGAGTTGCTCGAATGAAGTAAATTTAATACAAGCACGTTCTGTATAATTTAAGTTGCGATAAAAAAAAAAAAAAGCAACTCCCAGTGGTCCATTTATTGTTATGGTTGTTCTTGTTGTAATCATCTTTCACATTGTTTTATCTTTTCTTCATATTTATTCGTAAAGGTAATATCATATGCACTATATGAACTATTCACTTCTATTAGATGTATCCTTTAAACTATTTTTTGAATTAAATACCCACTAAAATTTTACAATTTGTTATTCATCAATTAATTTTAACGGACTGACCAATTTTTTTATAGATAATGTCTATTATACTTTTGTATTTGTTATGTTCTTGACGTTGTAATATTCTTTTTCCTTTTTCTATGCTATTGCAATAATTTGAGTGTTCCATATATACATAAGGCTAGATACTAATAGTTGACCGTTGAATAAAATCATCACTATTATGTTGCAACATTTTCAACATCGATTGGTTTAGTCCTTTTCTTTTATAATTTTTTTATTTAAATAATCGATTGAGGCCAAACATGTTAGGCTTTATACAACTCATAAGAGATCACGCATGTATTACAAATATTCTATATGAACTTATCACTTAATGCATATAATTTTAATTTTTACGACCATCATCTTTGTGAGTAAATTTGTCCAATATAACTAAATTCAAAATTGTGCATGACAAATTCGACTGAATTCAATCCAATTTGAATATTAATTCAATAATTAATCGAATTAGATTTCAAATATCTGCTCATCTGGACCCAAATTGTCAGAATTGTCAACAGTATATGGTCCATAATATAGGTGCTCTGAAAATTTGGCTCTCTTATCAGAATGCTCTATCTCTATTTTTCTACCTATATAGCTAGGTTTGATTTGTGGTCAACAAAAATGTGAAGCCCCAATTATTGCCTTTTATTTTGTCAAACCATGTCCTTTTCTCTTTTTCTGTGTATAGTTTTTGAATTTATTAATGTGAAAATTAAGAAAATTCCCAACAAGAATTGATGTTTACTTGAATTTCCACATTGGCACACTGTTGATGAATAAATCATGAGATCAACGAATTAATTTTGGTCAAACAACAACACTTGACATTTAACACGACTGCAAGAAATATTTAAACCGATGATGAAAAACAAATATTATTCTAACTATTTATTTTATAATAGATATTTTTAGACCGTAAAAGTAAATATAGTCTCTTCTTATAAATAGAGAGACAATGTTAATTCAAGTTTATATTACTATATGTTAATTAATTCCAGTCAACACGAGGGTCTTCGGAGTATAAAACTTTTCATCCATGTACTCTGATCACGTCTTTGTGTCATGGACTTTGCAAATGTCACAATCGTAAAGTTGGTCGGTTTATTTTCGTTTTTATCATTTGATAAGCACTAATTATATTTGGATTCAAATTAACAACTCCCAAATTATGATTAAATTATGCTTTTAGGGTGCATGAAAAATGCTCAAAAAGAGAAGGCTACCAAATTAACAATCATAGTACAACTAAAAATATAAGGATCTTCACCTTTTTATGGGTACTTTACATTTTCAGCTTTATTGATAAACACCTAAGCTTTAATTGGTTGGGTAGACCTCTTTTGTGTTAAATACTTTACCACAAGTAATCTTAATTTTACCTTTTGGAGTTTTGACTCCTAAAAATAGTTCAATTTTGTTTTCTTTCAAAGCAAAAGAAGTAAGAACTCACCTTTCCCATTTTTTCACTATTTAATGATCAATGACCTAATTAAAGGTTGCCTAGGGTAGATAACTATTTTGTGTGATTATTTACAATGTGTATATAAACTATAGGTTTGTTTTGGTATCTTTGTTTAGTTCAAGTATTTGTATATGCATAAAATTCTCTCGTAAGAGATTAGCACTTGCAATGTCAAATAATATATAAACAATGTAATGCGTTGTTTTTCATTGTAATCAGTTTATAAATAATTATCGATGTTCAACAACTAACACCATTTTAGATCCATTTGTAAAAATTTAGATTTTTTTCACGTAAAAAAACAAAGTTCATGAATATTGGATCAAAACCACTTTTTTTTTTCTTCTTTTTTGTTAAATAGGTTTCCATTTTCTTAATAAGGGTTATAGCAGTGGTTGGGCTTCTCGAAAATAGGATGATAGTTGGCGAATGAGGTAGCTACCGGTGAAAGGGTAGAGTTTCGAGCTTGATCATGATAAAGGCGCTTGCAGAGAAAGGCAAGCTAGAGGAAGGTCGTATTGAAATAGAACGTGCAACTGATTATCTCATATCTCAAGTTGGGATCCAAAATAACTAGGGAGCTGCATGATCTTATAAATTTATGATTGCACTTGTCTAGCTAGATAATTGGAGTATGTAGCTTGCTTTCTTGTTAAGAGATTTGCAAACTCGGTGACTTATGTTCTTACATGAGCATCTCGTTTTTTGTCTTGCCGTAGGTGTTGGAATGATGTTGATAGCCATTCGGGGAATCATTACTCATCAGATCAAACAATTAATATATCTTGGTTCCTCTTAAAGGACATTGATTCGAGATCAAGTGGTTAATGCCTTTTCTTTCTTTTCAAAGATCTTAGTTTCAAGTCACATCATAAAGTGTTATATTTTTTTCAAATAAATAATACTACCTCCGTTTTAAAATAAGTGTCAATATTAAGAAAAGATGTGAAATGACTTTCTTACTCTTAGATAAAGACATAGAATTCATCATTACTTGCTCACTTGGTTTGAAGTTATGCCTAAAATCATAAATTTGTTAAAAGTAGAAAGTGATACTTATTTTGAAATAAAATTTAAAGTCTAAAACTACACTTATTTTGAAACGTAGCAGTAGTAGTAATAATATTTATAAAAAAAAATTGTTCCAAAATGTCACTCTTGTGTAAGTTTTTTTTTTTTGGCAAGCATCCGCGAAAGGGGACAACTTTGGTTGTTCTTGTTCCTAGTGATAATTCAGCAAAAACATTAGCAGAAACCAAAGAAATTAGTAGTAGATTATTTGCTTATTGCTCTTGAAGGTGATGTACCAATTCACAAGACAACCAGTACCAGTGGCTTCAATGGTCTCGTGGTTCTGTTCGTGGACATGCATGGTTGCTTTTCCTTGTCAATCAATTTGGTCTGGCTCAATCACTCACATCCTAGGGTTAGTATCCATTCATTTGAGTTGTATCTTTTGTTCCCATTTTTGTTGGTTTATTGCAATGATCCGAGGAGGAACAAAGTGGATGCGCTCCAAGTGTTCGATGAAATGCCCAACAGAAAAAATAAAAGAAAAATAAGTGTTTTTAAAGAACCCAACTTGGCTTTTTTACTGGGGAGGGTACTTTTCATTCTGAGAATTGTTCTTGGAATTATTTTGGAGGAAATTATTGTGTAATGTGGTGTCTAATTCTTACCTTGTGTGTTAGAAAAGCATGACAAATGTCTTGGTGATGAGGACAATATTGTGGACACTTGTGAAACACTTTTCAACATTTGTTTTCTTCTGACTAGATAGAGTATATATTTTACAAATTTGAAAAAGTGTTGAATATTTAAATATACAGTGAAATCTTCTATTTTGACCATGGTTTTTTGATCAAATATAATGTGATCTGATTTGATTTTTTATTTAATGTAAGTGCTTTTGAGGTCCTAGACATACGCTATGTGCTGAAGCAAGAAGCAGGAGCTCACTGCAGAGGTTTTCTCCAGCAATGGCTTCCTTTGCTAGTTTGAGCTCACTTAATGGTATGTTCAATATGGCTTCTTTTCTTGTTCATATCATTTTTTAAAAGAAAAGAGAAAGATTTATGCCTTTTGTTGTGATTTTGGTCTTTCAAGTTCTTGCTTTCTTTTCAACCATTGTTTTGCATTGAAATGATATATGCAGGGAGATTCTCAACGCTTTGTACCCGAAATTTTGATTTCGGGTCTTACTGCATTCTGAGAACAACCATAGATGTCGTAAATCTGGCATTTCTATCTGTTTTCAGTCTATTTTTGCTGTCAGGTTCTTTAAGAAGACACCGAATAGATAGTACCAATGGGATGTGTCGGGTTTCCATAGTCTTTTCAGCTATATGTTGTTCTCTCGCTGGAATCACATACTTTGGTGCTGGTTTGTGGGATCTTTTCGCTATGAATCATGGGATCGAGAGCTTGGCCGGGTTGATTCACTTTAAGAGAGGACTAGTTTGGATATCTTTTACACTCGCCTTTCTTTTTCACGGATCTAAATGGTCTAGATTCATGATCTCTCTCTGGTGGATATCGTTGTTCCTGTTAGTTTCGGCTTTAAATATAATGCAAATTGTAAGATCACGTAGCGTTCGAGTCTCAGAAGCACTGACATGGCCTCTTCACCTCTTGCTGTTCTTTTGTGCTATGAGAAAATTCACTTGTTCTGGTTTCCTTAGCAAAATGACATTTTCTTGGATCAACCCTTTGCTTCGCTTGGGTTACACGAAACCACTGACTCTCGAGGACATTCCCTCTCTAGCCTCTGAAGACGAAGCGATTTCCGCTTTCCAAAAGTTTGCTCGAGCTTATGATTCTCTTCAAGGAGATAAGAGCTCGAGTTGTGCAAGGAACTTGGTTTTTCAAGCCGTTGTAAGAGTTTACTTCAAAGAAAATGTGTTGATAGGCATTTTAGCATTGCTAAGGACAGTTTCCGTGGCAGTTTCTCCTCTCATACTCTACGCTTTTGTAGAATATACTAATCGCGACGAGGAAAATCTTTATCATGGAATTGCTATTCTAGGATGTCTGATATTGGCCAAGTTGGTTGAGTCTTTGACACAAAGGCATTGGTTCTTTAACTCAAGAATGTGTGGATTGAAACTGAGATCGGCTTTAATGGTCACGGTTTATCATAAGCTTCTAAAGCTCTCGAACTTGGGGAAGAGAAATCACTCAACCGGGGAGATTATAAACTACATTGCAGTTGATGCATATCGAATGGGGGAAAGCGCTTGGTGGTTCCACTCAATGTGGAGCTTTGCAATGCAGCTTTTTCTAGCAATTGGTGTGCTTTTCTCAGTTGTGGGTCTTGGCGCTCTTCCCGGGTTGCTTCCCCTTCTCATTTGCGCGCTCCTTAACATCCCGTTCGCGAGGATAATACAGAATTGCCAATCTCGATTCATGAATGCTCAGGACGAGAGGCTCAGAGCCACTTCGGAGATCCTGAACGCTATGAAGGTCATAAAGCTACATTCGTGGGAAGAGAAGTTCAAGAACATGATTGAAACCCGGCGCACCAAGGAATTCAAATGGTTATCTGAAGTGCAGATCAAGAAGAGTTGTGGAACCATCTTGTATTGGATCTCTCCTACTATGATCTCTTCAGTTGTGTTCTTGGGATGTGAATTCTTCCGTAGCGCCCCAATGAATGCTGGCACGATCTTCGCAGTTCTTGCAACGTTGAGGAGCATGAGCGAGCCGGTCAGGATGATTCCTGAGGCTCTCTCGGTTATGATTCAGGTCAAGGTGTCGTTGGATCGAATAAATGCCTTTTTGGTTGCTGATGAGCTCCAAACTGATGAAGTAAGAACAATTCCTCTGCATAATTTGGATTACATTGTTGAGATACAATCAGGAAATTTCAGTTGGGATCCAGAAACCAAGATTCCTACATTGATAGATGTAAATTTGGACATTAAACGGGGACAGAAAGTTGCAATCTGTGGACCAGTTGGAGCTGGAAAGTCATCATTCTTATACTCCATTCTCGGAGAAATACCAAAAATTGCAGGAACTGTAAGTTATCTAACCATTACTATTTTATCATCATATGCTAAAATTTTGTCACTATTTATAGTTTTCTGATGTTTCTTTGTGTATTCTAACAGGTTAAAGTATTTGGAAAGATTGCATATGTTTCTCAAACTTCCTGGATCCAGAGTGGGACAATTCGTGATAACATACTCTTTGGAAAGCCAATGGACAAGGCTAGATATGATAAAGCTGTAAATGCATGTGCTTTAGATAAGGATATTCATAGTTTTGACCACGGTGATCTTACTGAAATTGGTCAGAGGGGGCTCAATTTGAGTGGAGGACAGAAGCAGAGGATTCAACTTGCTCGAGCTGTTTATAATGATGCTGATATCTATCTCCTCGATGACCCGTTTAGCGCAGTGGATGCACATACAGCTGCAATTCTATTCAATGTAAGTAAAACTCGTGTCATTTACTTCATAATGAGATTGAAAATTAACTCTCACCAATACAGCTTACTTGAACTTGAAGTGATCATGCAATTGCAGGACTGTGTCATGGATGCTCTTCAAAATAAAACTGTCGTTCTAGTGACTCATCAAGTAGAGTTTCTATCGGATGTTGATACCATTTTGGTATAGTAGTGATCTAGTTATTTATAGTTTGTTGGTGCTGAAATATCCACATTTATGATTTTGATTACTATCTGTTTTGGTGGTCAATAGGTTATGGATGGTGGGAAAATTTCTCAATCAGGAAGCTATGAGGAGCTCTTGATGGCTGGGACAGCATTTGAACAACTTGTCAATGCTCACAAGGAGGTGATAACAGGATTGGTTCCCTCGAATAATGAAAGCCAAGGAGTTCAGTCAGAGAAACCTCTTATCAAGCAAAGCAGTGAGGTGGAGATTTCAGTGAAGGGACAACCAGGAGTACAATTAACAAAAGAAGAAGAAATGGGAATTGGTGATATTGGATGGAAACCGTTTTTGGATTATATTACTGTTTCAAAAGGAGCAACTCTTCTATCTTTAAGCATAGTAACTTATGCTGCATTTGTCTCCCTTCAGGCTGCTGCAACTTATTGGCTAGCACTAGCCATTCAAATTCCTGAAATTTCAAGTGCCTCTTTAATTGGAGTTTACACTGGAATTTCTATTTTTAGTACTGTTTTCGCGTACTTGAGGTCTTTCTTTGCAGCCCATTTAGGACTGAAAGCTTCCAAAGCTTTCTTTGAAGGTTTCACCAATGCAATTTTTCGAGCTCCCATGCTCTTCTTTGACTCTACTCCTGTTGGGCGCATCTTGACACGAGTAAGCTTATCTTCATTGTGGTTCAATACTTAATACCAGAAACTTACTTTAACTGGTCACTGAATTTGACTCTGTACAGGCCTCATCAGATTTGAGTATTGTGGACTATGATATTCCTTTCGCACTCCTCTACGTAGCGTGTTCTGGTTTGGAAATTGTGACAACTCTTATAGTTATGGCCTCAGTCACTTGGCAGGTTCTCATTGTTGGCATTCTGGCTCTGGTTGCTACAAAATATGTTCAGGTGAATCCGGCTATTATAACTTACTTGTACCAATCTTCTTCTTCTTTACACGATGAGCTAACTTCTTCATTTTTTCAATAACTAAAAGGGTTACTATCAAGCTTCTGCCACTGAACTTATACGAATCAACGGAACAACAAAAGCTCCTGTTATGAACTATGCAGCTGAGACATCTCAAGGAGTAGTGACAGTACGAGCTTTTAACATGTCAGACAGTTTCTTCCAAAACTATTTAAAGCTTGTTGATACAGATGCAAGTCTTTTCTTCCAATCCAATTCGTGCACCGACTGGTTACTTATGAGAATAGAAGCTCTTCAAAACCTGACCCTTTTCACTGCTGCTCTTCTGCTTGTTTTACTCCCCAAGGGCTTTGTAGCTCCAGGTATCAAATATGTCGTTGTAGTTGTCTGCTTTTTGGGAAAAACCTCGGATTGTTGAAAGATATTGATCATATTTGTTTGGATTTTTTTCTTCAGGACTTGTGGGGCTCTCTCTGTCTTATGCTCTGGCATTAACGGGCACTCAAATTTTTGTGACTAGATGGTATTGTAACTTATCAAACTATATCATTTCCGTTGAACGGATCAAACAGTTCATGCACATACCACCTGAGCCTCCAGCAGTTGTGGAGGACAAGAGGCCAGCCTCTACATGGCCCTCCAAGGGCAGGATAGGGTTGCAAGGTCTCAGGGTACA
>JAYMTK010003705.1:0-11955 GCA_036897405.1 Pelargonium myrrhifolium | reverse complement strand
CTACAAAGTGAAAAAGTAGTATTTTAAAAATTAAAAAAAAAAAACATAAAAAAAAAAAAAAAAAAAAAATATCAGAAGTAAAAGTTGTGTTCATGTACCGGAAGGCCAAACGCCATTGCTTCAATAGTTACTCTTCCAAATGTTTCTCCCAGTCCCTGCACAAATCCCACTTTAAGAGCATTAAATTTAAGATCGCGTGAAAAAAAGAAAAAAAGAAAAAGAGCGAGTGTAAATCTATCTTGGGTGAAAAGTGAGCATAATCGATGAGAGCACCAAAGAGAATTATGTGCATAACTCCACATATCAGGTCGGTCAACAAATATTTAAGTACTTTGACATAAAATAGATGAGAATGTGAAGGCAGATCACCTGAGAATTTATGACATAAACATCGGCTGCCGAGTAAAGCGAGGCAACACGTGTTGTTGCTGGGGTCCACAGCACTGACTTTGACAAGTTCGAATGCTGGGACAAGAATCTCAGAAGTCCTCTGACGTAAGGCATCTTATTGCTTTTGGATCCAACAGAACCGATAAGAACTTTAAGAGCTTGCCCCTGAGTTTCGTTAACACCGACATCATTTGAACTTTGCAATAAAGCTCTCGCGTGTTGATTGCCTTTCGAGGTTGGTTGGTCTTGGTCCAATCCCAATGAATATTTTAGCTCGGAACTATCTAGCAAAGGTTTGTGTTCGATCATTTGGCGTGCTGATTCAAGAAGTAAGAACTGGCCTTTCCCGGGGTTTATGCTACTCAAAGACATGACGAGCATATCATTTTCTGCCAAACCCATTTCACTTCGAACAGAATCTCGCAACATTTGCCTTTTTGTGAGCATCTTCTCGGGGCTGAAAGATGGAGTGTTCAGTGAACAGGAAATAGCAGCTACGAAAGCTAGTTCATCGTTGACAGCAAGTGGAACCAGAGAAGGCTGAGATTTGAGGTGGATGTTTTCTTCTTGACACCAAGATAGCCATTGTTTAGATTGTGATTCAGAAAGGAAAATCAGCATTTTCACTTGACTAAGAACAAGTTTTGACCGATCAAAGTACTCTCGTCGGTTCTCCATGATCCACCATGCGATTTGACTCGAACCAGATGTGAAATGATTAATATATTGTTCTGCGACCAACATTACAGTTAATGAATATTACTATGTTGTAGAAGATAGTAAGACAATGCAAATGAAGCAAAAGTAAATTCAAATCACTTACAGTTTCAGTAACTATATGACTAAATAATCCCGAAATTCCCAATACAAAATTTAAAATAAGAAAAAAGAGAGTTAATAATACATGATGACATGAATCTTCTTTATTTATTAATTATTATCTTTAAAATATGGACCTTGAAATGCAATCAAAAGAGACCAAAGCCTCACACATTAAAGACATGACTCATAGCTGTGGGAATAAAAATGATAGAAAGTAGTTTTAAAATAAGCACAATCCAATGTTTTCATGAAAAGAAAATGGTGGATTCATCTAACATCGCAAGATTCCGAGTACATTTTGAAGAACCAATGCAATGAAAATTACAATCAATGAGAAATATGAAGTCACTTTTATACGAATAAAAGATATGGACCAAAAGCAGCTGACCTTATAAGTAGTTTTAGATAATTGGACTTTTTGAAAGTCTCCAAAGCATTAAACACCACGTAAACAGAAACATAAAGATTGCTATAAAATGAGAAGTTATGCAGCAAGGTACAAGTTTCTAATATGTGACAAAACCTTAACCTTAAACCCCAAAACTCAGGACCCATACTTGATTATTCATTCTCTCTGATAAAAGAAAAACGGTTCAATCTACTGAATACATAAAATAATTCGAATGCCAAAGAAAAACAATACTTTTAATTCTATACATAGGTCTTGATTCTTAAACATCATTCTAAGTGTCAATTTTCTACGCAGCACCAATTTCATAGCTCCACTAATTATTCTTTTACCATCTATAGTGAAGCATTTATTCAACACATCATCTTAAAATTCTATCAATAGAAGATTTTCAAATGTAGCAAACAACATTAACAAGCTGTAGTGAAAAGGTTCTCACCAATCCATGATGCACAGACTGCCGATCCTGCAATTACAAGATCAGACTTCATTGCAGTTTTGTAGCTTAGCTCTGCTCTGTCCTCAAGTACCCTTATCCTTCTCCTAGCAAGCTCTGGCATCAACCCACCTTTCTTGCTAAGAACAACAGCTGAAACTGTGGCTCCGCAGCTCAAAAGTTCTGTAGCCAATTCCAACATCGAAAGTGGAGCCCCAGTCATTGACAGCTCATGGAATATCAAAACGAACTTCCTAGACCAAACAAGGCGTCTAAAATCTCCCTTCCTATCGCAGGTTCCAGATCGTTTTTCAGGACTCCATTCCAGTATTCTATCCTCTATTGACCCAAATGGACCTACAAGCAGCCCATAAGATGTGTTTGTCTTGGGAATTTCAGGTTCCTGCACCTCTATTTCATTGTTATCAACATTTACTATTGCCTTCCTTCTGCCGCGCCCTTTACTGCGTAAACTACGTCCTGCTCTTCTGCTTCTCTTCTTTGGAGTTGGACTACGAGGAGCCACAATACCATTGTCCTTTTTGGCTAAAACCACATCCATCTTATTACCATCTCCCACCAGACTTTTACTAGTCCCATTTTTGATTGATATAGCACTTTCATTAGCAATCAAATCCCGTCGAGGAATCTGTTCAGAATTAGAATTCCAATCGCTTGGTTTATTTCCAAACCCGGGAAAATCATCCTTGTTATTATCGTGTGCCCACCGAGACTGTACATAGAACCCAAGATAAGCCCATAGAGTAATTAGAAGCAACCAGTATATTAATCTGTTGCTTCGGAACCACTGTACACCACCACCACCACCACTTCTACCATCTTTTCGTGGCGTTCGGCTGGAGGGTAATCTCCGGAATGTAGGAGAATTCCTAGGTGTTGACCTCCCAGACAATGTAGACTTCAAGCTGCCACCTTGCCTTAAAGATGATTGTCTGACTACATTCCCTTCATCCATTACTCTTGTAAGCTATAACCTAAATCAAACCACCAATATCCTTCCACATTGTTGTAATGATATCTGGTTGCACAAAATCAGCAAAAAATTCATATTCCACTCGAATTATTTCATATAGAAAAAACACAAGATTGATTCTGATTTACGTTAAATGATTAAAAAAAAATAACAACAAATTACGAGTTTTAGATTCCAAAAGAGAAGATTAAAAAAAAAAAATCTTCAATTATTATCACTTCCACAGAACTCAAAGCAACACTTACAAGCCAAAAAGGCAACAAATCTTCAATTCCACTTACTTTCATTTCCATAAACAGCCACAACTGGCTCAACCAACCAAACCAAAGTCAGTTCAGTGACTCCACCCTCAACAACAGCTGAATATAGAAGGATCAGGAAAAAAGAAGGTATAACTGAAATAATAATTTTCCATTCCTATTATTTCCTACATTTTCTCAGTAGGCAAACAAAGGCTAAAGCAACACTTAATCATCACTTCCACAAAACTCAAAGTAACACTTACCAAGCCAAAAAAGCAAGAAATCTTCAATTCCACTTCCTACTTTCATTTCTATAAACAGCCAAAACTAGCTCAACCTTGAAAACGAACACTACAAACAATAAAACAAAATAAAAAACTAGACAAAAATCTCTCCTGTGTTTCAAATTTCCAATCCAAGAAACTACACTATACTCAGCAATCAAAACCCTAAGAACCACCAAATTATGCATGACGGTCACTAAACAACTTCAGTAAGCAAATGCGATCTTCGGAGCTCAGAATTTTCCATTCCTATTATCTCCTACATTTTCTCGGCAAGCAAACAAAGGCTAAAGCAACACTTATTGTCACTTCCACAGAACTCAAAGCAACATTTAGTAAGCGCAAATTCAAGAAAATCTTCAATTCCACTTCCTACTTTCATTTCTATATATAGCCAAAACTAGCTCAACTAACACATATATCACTCGAATCTTGAAAACGAACTCCACAAACAATCAAGAAACAAAATAAAAATCTCTTCGAAGTTCAAATTCACAAAACAACACTACATTCAACAATCAAAACCCTAAGAACACCAAATTATCAACCAAAAGTCACAGAACAACTTCAGCACGCAAAATCAATCTTCAAACCTCAGAGAAACTAAACAGTAAGAAACAAATCATACCGATCCTCCGAGTCCTGAAGTCCGCAGCCGAAGAACTCAGGATCTGACCAAACCTCCAGTTGAAGATCCTCGAATTCGCCGCTCCGATCGCAAGAACAGACGCTTCGGCGGCGAATAAAGCAAGTAGACTCCGGCTTCTGCTGCGATGAGCTTCAAAGCAGTGTTGATACAGAGAATATTCTAGAGAGAGAAAGAGAATGAGAGAGTTGTAGAGAGAGAAAGTGAAGGTTCTTGGACTGAAGCTAGAGAGAGAGAGAGAGTTGCAGTGTGGAAATGGCGCGAGCGAGTCGACTCGGTCTCTGAAGAAGCTTGGTCTGTTAGAGGAGAAATGATAGCGTACATCGCTGCTCTACTACGTACTGTGCTTTCTCCTTTTTGGGCCGTTGATTATGCTGCTTTGTTGTGGATGGTTGACACGTGGAAATATTAGTTTTGGAAGTGTCTTGTAGCATTATTGTGCTAATCCTGATTATTGTATGCGATAATAATCGGCGTCGGTGGGTCTGATCATGAAATGTTGACCGTTTGATTCTTTCTGAAGCTTCTGATGCCGTTGATTTTGGGCCCACCATCATATCTAATAAAAGTGTTTGAATATGTATTTTGAATTTAAGTTGGATGTCAATAATTTTTCTTATAATTATCTACAAAATATTATCTTGAGATTATAAAAAGTCAAATTAACTTCTTGAAATAATGTCATTTTTAGTTGTTTCATTTGTGTTGTTGACTCGAAATCTTTTATTTTATTTATTTATTTTTATAAAGTGATTAACTTTTAAAATTTCAAGTATTACAAAAATATATTGATGAACACTTTGCACCAGTTCACGCTCCAAGTTTTACAACGACCACTAAGGCTTAGCTCTTGTCCCGACAATCAAGTATAGGTCGGACACTTCAACATCATCTATTTTCAAAACTGGTTGATTCGACATATGAGCTGCTACACACTTATTACCATATTTTGACTATTTTAACCATTGTTATAAACTTATAATGTTTTTTTGGATCAACTAAGTCACGTGTAAGCGTTGACGCGTTGTTGACGCGTTGTTCACATAGAATTTGCACTGATGACCACTTTACTCGGGTTCACTCCCTAGGTTTTGCAGCGACCTTTGCGCTCTTCTACTCGTTGGGGATTAACTTTTGTCCCTAACAACGAGTAGAAATCGCACATTTCAGTGTCATCTATTTTCTAAGCTAGTTGATTCGACAAACAAGTTGTTGCACTCATCTAAGCGAATTGTGAATATTAAGACCGCCGTCTTGCCGTCTTAATCGACCAACATCTTGTGGATCATATGTTGGTGCACGATGGATATTGAAACTCGACTTTCGATTTCTTTTACATCGTCAACTTTTTTTGCTACTTATAATTGACGAATAATTTTTGATTATGTGGCATTGTTAAATGAAACAGTAGCGACATCTTTCTTATTTAAAGTTTGAGAATCAATCGAAAACACGTAACACCAAACAGTTACCCGAGGATCAAGAATCTCATCCAAATTTTTCCTTCTTGAGGACCAATTTTTTTTAATGCAAAAACACTACTTCAACTTCAAGTTGCTAATAAAAAAACTATACAATATATGAAATGAAAGTGAATAAATACATCTAGAAACCTAAAAATTTGAAGTCATTTGGAAGCATTATGAGGAGGAATCATTTTTCTTTCTTTGGAAATGCTGCTTTCATTTTTATAATGAGTCAAAAAAGTAGTTGTAGTAATGACAACAGCTTCATTAATGGTTGTCAACTTCTCCAACATGTTAGCATTAAATAAAAATAGTTAATAAAAAAACCTTATATTGTGAAATTTGATTGACAAGAGCATTTATATGTGCTTGATGCGTAACGCAATATAGATACGATTATAGCAAATACAAACACAAAATTTATGTTAATTCGAATTTCTTGTTTCGAACTGTAATAAATAACGAATTTTTACGGCCAATTTTAAGATTTTCAACATTCAGTGGTACGAAATATAATAATAGTAATAAAAATGACCCACCGATGACATCTATACATACTATAAAAGCGGGATCAAAAAAGAGATTTATAATGCGTATTAAAGCGCCACATCATCAAACCTTTAATTTTGGCCCAAACTTTTTCATAATTACAAAACAACACATTTCCAAATTTAAATTGTTAAGATAAGGAAAGTCATGAAATCAAATCAAATGTTTAGTCAAAACCATATATATAATGTTTTATACTGCTCTAATTGCAATTGAACGGTATTAGCGATTCGTGTATAGTAAATAAATCATAATTCGTGCAACGCACGAGACAAAACTAATATAAATAAAAAGGTGGACTTTTTGAATGTTACTGAGAGAAATTGTGGATTTTGTATCAGACTAGAGTAACCATTTTTTTGTTTTCATTTGGTTGTGTGTATTATATGCTAGGTTATTTTATAAGAACTCAAAAAATTTATTTTATGTCTCCTCAGCTTTGATGTTATGTTATTGTAACTTTTGTTGTTGCTGTTGATCACTTTTCTTTGTTTATCAAATATGTGTTTTACCTTACTTTGTTTTATTTTTTATTTATTTTATGTCAATTTTATTGTTTTTATGTAATGGACATGCATTCATTCTTTTTATTCTTTATTTTACAAATATTCATAATTAAATATGGTTGATGCATTAGTTGAAAGCTTAAGTGATAGATTGTGTTTTAATTATACATTTAATTCTATAATTTTGTAATCAATGTTTCTTATCATAAAATGTTTTTATGTGATACAAAAATTCAATTGCTTTCATCGCATGAATTATATTTTATTAATGTTATTATTCGTTATAATTTATAATAGAAAAACTCATGTTCCGTGCAAAGCACGGGACACAAACTAGTATTTATGAAAAGATGATGAAATATGAACAAAGAAGTAATGTATTGTTTAATTAAGATAAAACATTAAAATGTCAATGCTCTTATATAAGGTCTTATAAAGTGAGTTGAGAAAAGAAAGTTAAATAAATATTTGTAACAACCAAATAATCATGTTTAATTTGTTGAGATAGTATTCCACTTAAAATCACAAAGTCAAACAATTGAGAGAAAAATATGGGGCAACTAAATAATAATCTCTTTTGAAATAAAACAAAAGGTATACAGTATCGTCTAGTAGGACTAAATAACTTATTTCAGAACTTAAATTCAAATACTTCGTGTTTAAGTTCTATTACGTGACTTAGGAGAGTAATTTATTAT
This sequence comes from Pelargonium myrrhifolium, assembly GCA_036897405.1. Lineage (NCBI taxonomy): Eukaryota > Viridiplantae > Streptophyta > Magnoliopsida > Geraniales > Geraniaceae > Pelargonium > Pelargonium myrrhifolium. The sequence goes on along the minus strand of JAYMTK010003705.1, from coordinate 4,513 downwards.
TTCGACTAGAAACTTTTAAATTAAAAACAAATCGAGGCGTGCTAGCACTGGGTAAAGGGTAATTCACGGTATCGCACTATATGTTCTTCAGGATATAATATACTCTTCTGCCTAATATACAATATCAGAAACAATAGAAATTTACTTAACGAGAACGAGTAAGGAATAAAACATATTTATGAAAATATTATGAAATGTGATTAAAAGAATTATGTACTTAATAAAATAAAACATTAAAATGTCAATATTCTTATATAGGTTCTTATAAAAATGAGTTCAGAAAATGAGTAAATTAGACAAATATTTGTAACAACCAAATAATTAATCTTATTTGGTAAGAGAATATGTCACTCAAAATCAAAGTGAAGCAAATGAGAGGAAAATATGAAACAATCAAATACAAATAATGATATTTTTTTCCAATAGAAAAAAAAGGTCAACTACTACGTGAGAAGGCTAAATAACTTAGTTTCATAACCTAAGTTCGGATACTTTGTGTCTAAGTTCCATTTTCTCTCGTAGCTTAATTAAGAGAGTCATGTGCTAGACATGTGTCACTTTCTAATTGATAGACGAGTTAACTAATATGCAGTGTGCGACACTCGTCCTTTGCTTGTCTGCGAGATATCTTTCGAAACATAGTTGTTTGTAACATATCGACTATTAATGAGTTCCACTCTTGGTTGTGATGAAACATAGTAAATTGTTTGTAACATATCAACCGTTAATGAGTTCCTTTCTTGGTTGTGATGGAATATAGTACTCTCTCCATGTTAAAACAAGTGTCCTCTTTTCATTTTGAGAATAATCAAGGAGAAATTAGTTAGTGTTGTGCAATTACTTTTGAATCTCTATGAGCACGTGTTTCAAAATAAAAGTTTAGGTATTAGATTGGGTTGAAAATGAAAGTGTGAGTACTAACTCTGGTACAATAAAGATTTGGGTACTAGATTGAGTTTCGCATAAAAGTTTGGATAATATTTTTGCCCCTATCCCTAGTTGGAATAAATAATATTGGTTGGTGTTTGTAGCTATTATATATCATGCCTTGTTTGGCGGGTCTTATTTTTATAATTTTTGCATATCATTAGACTTTTCACAAATGAGAAGTAAACATGCAATATCGCAAGTTGGAGTGGGAATGGAACTACATTACTACAACTACGTGTACTTCATCATTTCATTTGTATCCATGCATTTCTTTCACTCTAAATTTTCTTTATAAAACATTAGGAGATACACACACACAACATTCTATAATCTCCATTTTCATTGTTGTTTTTCCTTCTCAAAATGGCTACAACCAACTTAACTCCTCTTTTCTTTTCCTCTTTGTTGATAATGCTAATGACCATCTTTGGCAAAACAGGTCTACCTCTATTTCTAATATAATCCCACCTTCAAACTTTTTATACAACTTCCATTTTTGTAATTTCTTGAATATATATGTAGTTAATGAATATTTGTTGTCTATATGCAGATGCTCAAGTAGGTGTGTGCTATGGAATGGTTGGCAACAACCTTCCACCCCCACAAGAAGTTGTTGATCTCTACAAGCAAAATGGGATTCAAGGAATGAGAATCTATGATCCAAACCAAGCCATTCTCCAAGCACTTGGAGGCTCCAACATTGAGCTCATTCTTGATCTCCCCAATGTGGATCTCCAAAACATTGCTTCCATCCAAGCCAATGCCAATGATTGGGTCCAAAACAATGTCCTTAACTATGGCAATGTCAGATTCAGATACATATCTGTTGGGAATGAAGTGCAACCCTCATCTCCCTTCGCCCAGTTTCTTGTCCCAGCGATGCACAACATCCAAAATGCCATCAACTCTGCAGGACTAGGCAACCAGATCAAAGTGTCCACTGCTGTGGATATGGGAGTCCTAGGCCAATCCTTTCCCCCGTCCCAAGGCGCCTTCCAGCAAGGACACCGCGCACTTCTTGATCCCGTCATTCGCTTCCTCGTGAACAACCAATCCCCGCTTGTACACTTACTTCAGTTATGCTTCTAACGCCGGAGACGTTAGCCTTGACTATGCCCTGTTCAGGTCTCCAGGAGTAGTTGTACAGGATGGCGATTTGGGATACCAAAACCTATTCGACGCAACCTTGGATGCTCTTTACTCGGCACTTGAGAAGGTTGGTGGAGGTTCTCTGAATGTTGTTATATCAGAGACAGGGTGGCCCTCAGGTGGAGGGAATGAGACAACAATAGATAATGCAAGAAGTTACAATACCAATTTGGTCCGGCATGTCCAGGGAGGGACTCCCAAGAGGCCTGGAAGGGCTATTGAAACTTACATCTTTGCCATGTTCAATGAGAATCAAAAGGATAATGGAGAATTGGAGAAGCACTGGGGGCTGTTCCTTCCAGACAAACAGCCCCAATACCAAATTAACTTCAACTAAATGGAGAGCCAAAAACAAAATATACCAAGGACACTTTGTAATTATAAAATAAAGAGTTGGATTCAAAGCCAACCAATAGATGCTTGTACTCACATATTGTGGTGTTTTATAGTCCTTTCTGGTGTTGATGTAACACGTAGGTTCACAGAGCCTTTTAATTTAGCACAAAATTCTTCCAATATTGGTGTAACATGTAAACTTATAATTATATACATGTTCTTTAGAATTTCTAGTCACTTACCTTAATATTTTAGGGTTTTAAGTTTATGCAGTTAGTTAGTTTATTATGTTAAGGGTATCAGGTTCCAATCAAATTTAGCAAGACAATCCCTCACTTATGTCATTTAATTTAGCGAGGAATGCAATTAAGTTAACAAAGCCTTCTAATTTGGCATAACATTATCATATTGGGGGCTCCTAGATTTCAAGCTCATGCTTGATTAGAGCATCCAAAGCATTAAAAATTCTTATAACTCAAGAGTTTTAGGTTACCAATGGATGCAATTTCTGATTAATACATTTTTCCAACTTCAAATTGCATTTATTCAGTAGATGGCACCATTTTACCCATGAATATATAGAGGTTGTATATAACAATAAAAAACAAGGTACAATGCAAAACAAAATTAGTGGGTACTAATTAGTCTGAACTCTAGAGTCTCTTCCAATCCAAAAAAGTCAATTGCGTATGAAAATGAAATCTTGAAAATTAACAAAACACCTCAACAAATATAACGCGCAGCTTGTGCCTGTGTATGTTCAACAAAACACCTCAACAAAACTAACGAGCAGCTTGTGCCTGTGTGTGTTCTAGTAGCTGACTGACTAATTTGTAGGTTCGCCCTGATACTGCCTTGGTGTGGTCTATCAACTGCTCATAGCTGGAAACACGAAAAATTAAGTGTGTAAAGCAAAAGGATAGAGTGAAAAGAATATTTACTTGTCTAAAGTGCGAGAACTAAGATAGAATCTTACACATTGGGGTGATTGGGTTCCATGATAACTGTTCCAGACTCGGTATCAATCTTGGCATCAAGCTTTGAGCTTCGGATTAGATTCACTATCCATCTCTCAGCTTCTTCATAATTCAAATTCAACTTCTCAGCAAGGACTCTGCGGTGGACAGAAAATACTCGAATGAGAATGATGCAACAGTCTACATGTTTCTGGATTGAATAAACAAGACTAGCTACACCAAACTTGGTGAAAGTACTTGAGCTTCAAATAAATTTGTGTTGGACCATCATGGTATGTTGCAGTTTACATTACATCCCTGAACAAATTCTTATGAACGGATAAAGCTTATGTGACAAAACATAAAATATATACAAGATTTACAAAAACACCACATCCAAAAAGTCAGTAAAGATATATTGTACCCACAATATGGGTTTGAAATTTGAATGCATCTCTTGTTAAAGCTTGATTTGCACAGTTCATACCCGTGCAAGGTGGTGATCTTTTATCATTTATATTAAGTTCCAATTTATTGGATGTTTCTGCTGCTCTACAGGTATCACACACATGATGAAAACACACCAGGTTCTACCAGAGATACTGATCCCGGTACATCCATGTCATGCCAGAGTTTACTACACACATTGTCACGATGGACTGAGCCAAGTAGCAGATATATAACACTTTACTGAAATCATCAAATAATGCTAAGATATTCTTTATTTCCTACGTTCGAGACAGGCAATTAAAATTTACTATTTTTATGTATAAATGTTCTGCTAATATATCAAACTACAGGGAAATTACTCTCATAATTTAAGACGCAAAACACGAAGTCATCATGAAGAAAAAGTAATGAACAAACAAGAGAACAAAAGCATGAACATTCAGCAATATGCCTAGGGACAGAACAGGCAAGTACAACTATTTGAATACAAGGCTGCAAGTAAATAAACGCCTAAAGATATTTTTTATACAATATCTCAGATATTTTGCTTATTTATTTATTGAACTGTAGAGATGTCATTCTCTTCAAGATAGGTGCAACTGAAACATCATCGTAGCCATTTTGTGACCGGAAAAAAAAAAAAAAAAAAAAAAAAAAAAAAAAAAATTTAAAGGAAAAAAAATAGGGAGCAC
>JAYMTK010003704.1:0-11955 GCA_036897405.1 Pelargonium myrrhifolium | reverse complement strand
TACATGGTAGTGAACTGCAATTAACCATTTTAATTAACATTACATATTATTTGTGTATTTTTCACATGTTTTATGTTTTTTACTATTTCTTGGAATTGGTAAGTGCATGGACTATATTACCCATTAGTAAACGGTTCAAATTATTGTGTAAACCTTTATAAGATGTATTGAGTTTTATCATGAGGGTAGCCAAGAACTACATACTTTGTTAATTTGTAGGATTATTCTTTTTATTATTTTGCATTACTTTTATTTAGTTTACTAAAATATTTTGATTTCTCATTGTAAGATATTGTTAGTGAAAACCTCCAAGTTCATCGTGTAGCCGTGCAAAGCACGGGATCAAAAGCTAGTTGTTTATTGTGCACTTACACGTGGGATCAAAAGCTAGTTGTTTATTGTTTGTGGGGGTGTGGTCTAGCTAGTATTGCTATCTTCAACGACTTTGGTTGGGGCCGGGTCTTGAAATCTTCTTCTCGTGGTTTAATTCTTTTGCCTACTTCATACCTTCCGCCTGTTTTTTCACGCCGAGTTCACTAAATATTATTTCACACTCCTACCGTCTCCAAGTACCTAGAATTGCAAATAAGATTTTCTCCAACTAAATCCCCTACAATTTTTGAGTTAGATATATATCATCTTGGAAATAAAGACTAAGGATATAATGTATATCAGTTGACTAATATAAAGTTATATCAGTTAAACCAATAAGGTGATGACACATCATTTAAAATCATGGATCCGGACAGGTCGCTCCTCTCTCACAAATTCACTTGGGCAGGTATAATTAATTTCAAATGAGGTGTCATCACTTCATTGGGTTTGTTAAGTTGCAATTTATTTAACTTTATATCAGTCAACTGATCTACATTTTACCATAAAGACTAATATGTTTAATCTTTAATGGTTACCTCCCTACTATTTGTTTTGTTATATCTATATGAATGTTGCCCAAGTCATTTCTCTTGGGCCTTCTTGACCCATTGTGAGGCCCAGTTTACAGAGTGGCCCGTTGTAATTCTAATTATCTCCACCTAACACTGATGAGTAATGTATGTTTTCTGGAAGAGAAAAAAGGAGAACAACTATGTGCTCTCCCCTAATTTGCTGACTGTCCTTTGGCCACAAGCAGTGGCAGAGCCCGCAAATGTGGGCATATTTTTTATTGATTGATCCATGTCTTTTCACCACAGCCATGAAGTCATGAGCCAGCTATAGCTACATATACTTGCTTCATAACCCCTATCATGCACTGTCTCTAGATTCAAGCTTCTTGCAAGAACATAATGACTATTAGGGTCTCTAAAGGTTTAGCAAGAAATGCTGTGCCCTTTTGAAAGGTCTTGCTGATCTTGAAGCTGCTCTGTGTTTATGCACTGCAATTAAGGCCAATGTGTTGGACTTATCAAAATCAACATACCGGTGGCTCTTAGCCTGGCTGTCAATGCATGCGGCAAGAAGGTTCCGGAGGGCTTTCAATGTGCCTGATTTTCTAAATGTGTGTGAATTCATGTATTTGAAGTAAGAATATTGATTGATGCATGTTTGCTTCCTCTGCACTTGAAATGAAAAAAGGGATAATTGCAGATACCCCCTCAAACTTTAAACGTTTTGCATATAACTCCCCTGAACATTTTTCGTTATCAGATAACTCCCTCAAGTTGTAAAAAACCAACTTCCGTTAACTTTTCCGTTAAATCTAACAGAAAAATTGTCTCTCTCCTCACATGTCTCTCACATGACTTATTAATTTTATAAAATACCCATTTTACCCTTGTGATGATTAATTTTATAAAATACCCATTTTACCCTTGTGATGATTAAAGAAGAACATTCATAATTCATCTTGAATGTTTGAAGATTCCGGCAATCGGTTGAACATTCTGGTGCCGGAAACTGGGTTTTATTTGTCGGCGGTTGATTTTTTTTTGTTGGGAACTGAGTTTAATACGTCGGAAGTTGGAATTATTTGCCAAAAATTGGATTTTTTTTGCCGAAATGTGTATTTCTTTTGCCGGATTTTCAGTGTCTTATTGTTTTTAAGATTCCCAAATTGAATCAAATTAACACAAAAACAAAGATTGCCAAATTGAACCAAATGAACACAAAATTGATCATCACAAAAAAATTCCCAACTTGAATCAAATGAACAAAATATAACAAAATCATTCAAACAAAACAAAGATTGCACAGAACATATTTTATTGACGAAAATTAAACAAACCCTAACCCAAACCCACATTCTAGCCCTAACCCAAACACCGGTGAAGAGAGAGAGGCGGCGGCGGAGGAGCGGCGTGCGGCGGAGGCGAGAGGCGCTGCAGATCCCGATCTCCCGGCGCCATGCTCTCTCCTTCGTCTTCGACGAGCAGGCCGGCACCCTGCTCTCGCCGTCGCCGTCGATGAGAAGGTTCGGGGCCCTGCTCTCTCCGCCGTCGTCGACGAGCAGATCCGGCGAGAGCAATCATGGCCGAGCAGTGGGAGATGAGAGAGGAATTGGCTGAGAAGTTGGAGCACCGGCGAGTGGTAGGAGATGAGAGAGAGAAGATGGGTTGCTGGAGAGGAGAAAGAGAAGCTTGTGTGAAATGAGAGAGATAGAGTTAGATTAGGTTTTTATTTATTATTATTTTTTAATTTCTAAAAATAATATAATTAAAAAAAATAAGGATAGTTTAATCATTTCAACACAAATTTAAAGATTTAACAGCCAAACTGGTTTTTTTGTAACTTTAGGAATTATTTGTCCACGAAATTTGTTCAGAGAAGTTACGTGCAAAACGTTTAAAGTTCGAGGGAGTATCTACAATTATCCCATGTTTCAATTATAAAAAAGGAACAACTATTTTTAATTACAGTACGAACTAAATCGTAATTCTTAATATTTACAATACACAAACTACTGCAACATTCTTCAAAAGTTCTTGCAATATATTTTCAAGGCACTTCAATGTCTTTTTCCACCAAAAAATACAGCTGAAGCAACATAGGAATATTCAAGATGTAATTGGAGGGAGCAAATAAAGTTGACAAAATTTCATTCAAACACATTTCACCATGAAGCACAATACAATATTATATATGATTATGGAACATGGAGTTGTTTATAGGGATTAGATTCATCGTCAGAACTAAACTGCAGGACCCGATAGATCTGCCAAAACAAAAACCCGACATGCAACGCATGCTGACTTTTCACTAGTATTAACAAGCAATCCATAACTAACTACATTTGTTAACCAGACTTACTATGCCGCTTTCCAGGTTTGTCGCACTTTTTAGGTAATATATATATAACGCTAAAACCGCCTCCGCAAACGCCTGCTATTGGGATTCACAGATTCTGCAGCAGCTCCATCTGCAAGATCTAGCCCATACACACTGCTGCCGCTCCTTTTTCTACTCGATAACAGATCTGAGTTCTCATCCCCTGATGCAAACGTTTGTAGTAGGTCGGACAACAACTGGGGACAGCTCTCTTCCAAGTGCTTGAACCCTTCTGACTGCATTACCGCTGCACAACATAAATACGTACTTATTCAAGTTTTCAGAACAGACCAGAAACACATAAAAGGATTATCTATGTTCAAAGCAGGAGGGAGATAGATTCCCTGTATATACAGGGTCCGCAGTTCACAATTACACACATTTCTCACACACAAAAAAATAATAATAATGGTTGAGGTCGGCAATGCAGCAAAAACTTGGGGTCCTCTTGCTCATATTCTCTTCCACCACTCTATCCCATCTAATGCTATATCTCATCTACTAAGCCAAGTGCTATCATGTCACAACTTTTTTCATGTTAACTTGGGCCAACCCTGCTTCATTTAGTTTCTCCTAACTGAATTTTCTTGCATTTTCTCACGGGGTCATTAATCTCCCTACGCTCTACATGCCGGAAGCACTAAAATGATGTTCTGCATTTTATATTTAACTGACTGTAAAAACTAGATGGAATATCAATATCACTGTGAAAAACTGGATTTATGAGGTCCGAATACTTCTCAAGCTCTGTTTTAACAAAAATCTTACTCCCTCCGTCCCAAAATGAGTGTCCTCCTTCCTATTTTGAGAAAAATTAAGAAGTTAGTTAGTGTGATATATTTACTCTTGTATCCTCGTGATCATGTGTTTATGGATACTAACTAACTTATTATGAGGATATTGTTGACAATTCATGTATAACTAACTACGTAGAAAAAGAAAATGGACACTCATTTTGGGACAAAAATTCATTTGAAACAAGACACTCATTTTGGGACGGAGGGAGTATATTCCTCCTATTCTACCACCATGGATCCCTATAACTCCAATTATCCACCTCCATCCCTAGAACCTTGAAATTAAAGCTTCTTATATGATTCCTTACTACCTGCTTCATAAAGCAAACACTATAGCTCACAGATCATTGCAAGCCTCATAACCTGATTACCAAAGAAAGTGCTGATCAGCCCAGGCTCTTTTAGCTTCAGAGTAGTCAACTTCTAGGCTTTAAACAGAATCCACCATGAGAGAATGCCAAAGAGAGGTGCTTATTCTGAATCAATTAAAAAAGCCTCCAAACTGTCAAATGAACTAAGAAAGCCGGCCAGTTATATTTTTATTCATTCATAATCCACATGAAAGTTCTAACTCCCAACTTTTGATATTCCAAACTACCCCTAAGAACCTCAGACCCTTCTATCAAAACAAATGGAAATCTCGAATAGAAAAGCCCAGCTTCTTACTGCATCTAAAATGCTAGTATATATCCTGAGATCAAGCCTATAAATGAAGTCAATTCGGATTCACTCCATGCTTTTTCCATAACAAATCCAAAAGATAGACCAACAGCTACACACTACATTCACATAATAAAATGCACCCGTTTGGAGGCCATGCCTAGAAAGATGTTCTGAATTCTACAAGACCAAATAATCTTAACCATGGAACTATCAGTGAGTTACAAAACTCTCGAAAGAGAAAAGCTACTAAGCATGATGCTAGGGCAGGTGTTCCTCCAACAAAAGCCATCAAACCTTCTAACGGCTTCATGGTTGTGAAACCATGCATACCTTATGGTTCAAACCTCGAGATAATTTGGTTCAACCCTTTAATGGTTTGAATAGAGGGTGAACCACTAATTGACTGGAACTGTGCACTGAATCCCAATTCAGGCGATTTGAACCATGTAAATAGTGATTCTTTACAAGTCAATCGATTAAAAAAATAATGAATTTTTACACGGATCTTGTGATCTATGATGACATTCGCAATTTCAGCCCATTATTTACTTATTGTTTTAAGAGTTCTATACTTAACAAGCTCTAGAAATCTAGATATTTTAAATTTTGTTTTTAAACTCTTTATGAATATCAAAGGTCACATGTAATATAATTATACAAAGCTAGTAACAGCCTTTCACTGGTAACTTTGTCTTCTAAGCTTCTTGTTTTTCAAATTTAACACAAAGGTATTAGGTATGTACTTGTATATAATGCAAAACTTTTACAAATATGGGACTAATTAGACATAATTCACTTTTCAAAAAAATAAATAAATTATGAACCTAGTGGTGCATGATTCACCAACTATGAGCAATAGTATTTCAATTCATGATGTGTATCTCAATTCAACAACCATGATCACACTTAATAGAAAAATCTAGTCATCCATTATCGATCAAAGCAAAGGAAAATTAAGCATATTGAGTGAGTTTCCTACAAACAGATGCAGCATGTGACAATAAGGATATTCAATGAGATAGGCATGAAAAAGAGTTCATCATTTCAACATTTAAAATAAAGAAAGCATAGAACTGAGATGACATAATCTGAATCATTCAAATACCATGGAAAAAGCACAAACCTCCTAAGTTTGTTCGATTCACTGCGAATTTCAAACAGACAGACTTTAGTTGCGGACAATGATGCTGGTCAGCTAGGGCAAGTGTTGTCGCCACTGTATCAGCATTGATTTCTTCACATAATTTTGCCTCACATAATAACTTTAGTCGATCTAAATTATATAGGTCAGCGGCAGCCAACAAGTGCTGCACCATAATAGTGGATGTGCACGCAGACATTGAACCAGTAATTTCATGTACACTAGGAAGCTTGTCCGTGTAAATATAAAGAAGCATCGCCTAGAAAACACACAAGTAATCCATTTTATGTAAATACTCACAAATATAACAACTACAATTAGACATCTACAAGAAAACACATAAATATTCATAGCCGGTACAAGTTATAGGGCCAATTTCCAGACATCAACCCTAATTTAATCTAAAACTAGTTTTTTACCCGGCATTGCTCGGGCTTTTACTACATAAACACCTCAAATAGTTTAATATTTCATTAAAAGTTTGAATTGAATTAACTACCCACAATATTTTTATGAGTGAAAGGTAAATATCTCGATGCTTTATTTTGTGTTTTTTTTTTTTTAAAGTTTCTATAGAGTTAATTTGTTTAGCATAATTTAATAATTTTTATAAATCTCATTATTTTTTTTATACATGTTGGAAAGAAAAATGATGTAAAAGAATTTCACATACAAACATTTATACATTGATATTGTCATATACTCCCTCCGTCCCAAAAAGAGTGTCATCTTTTCTATTTTGAGAGAAATTAAAGAGAAGTTAGTTAGTGTGGTATATTTACTCTTGTATCCTCATGATCATGTGTTAAAAAGAAAGTGGACACTCATTTTGGGACAAAAATTCATTTGAAACAAGACACTCATTTTGGGACGGAGGGAGTAGTTCCTCCGGAGATACCTGATAAAATTGGATATTGTGTCATATATTTATAGGGTATACTTAAATTCAAAAGTTTATAAAACGAAAATAATCAAATTATTATTCATCATCAAAAATTAAATTTTAGACATTTTAAACTTGAATATTCAAATATTATTTTTAGCCTCACTCTTAATTTGAAAAGAAATTGAGACAAGGACACTTGATACAACAAATTCATCATGACCTCTACATGTAATGTATGTATTCTAAAGATGAATTGAAAATGTTTATCATATGGTCTTCTCAATTGGAGTTGGGCTCCCTCTGAAAAGGGAAAAAAATATTAAGTCATTAATTACTAAAATATCAATTTTTTTCTTGTAATAATGTTTAGGATAGGTCAATGATAATTATCAAATTTTGAAATTTGAACAATTATCATATATTTTGAGTATTTTGTATTTTTTCAATTTGTGAGATTAATAATATTTAATATTTCTTTATTATATATATAGTATTTAATTAATCATATTTTATTAGAATGACACATAACACAGCATTAGTGGATTGAAATTTTCACGTGTCATTCAATTAGATTGTTAATTTATATTTATAAAGACACTTGTAACGTAATGAAAGTAAGACTTTACTTTATAATATATATATATATATATATATATATTAGATTTTAGAGAATAAAATAATAAACGAGACAATTCTCTAATGTAAAATTAAATTCGCAACTTCAAATATAATATTCTCTTAAGAAAATCCTATTTATCATAAACACGTGACGTGACGCTTGACCCATGGTAACTTCTGCCCTCTCACATGCGTGCTGTGTTTCCTAAAAATATCCTTTATTATTTTAAATGCAACAAACTAGTTTTTAACACGTGTCAATATCTGTTTGGGATATTTCGATTAGAACTTGCTCGAACATTAACGTTCGTCATAGTATATAAATGGACCCGACTTGTTTTCCCTCCTCACTCGAACGCGTTGAGCAACATCTGAGCAAACCATTTTCTGATTTCCTCTCCAAGAAGGAGCATTCCTCTCTGGAATGCGCTTCTGATTCACACATTTTCTCTATATAATTTCACTTTCTCAGCATCGATCGGTTTCTACAGATTTCTCTTCTCAGAGTACGTATCGCAGGAGGTTACTGTTACTGGTGAGTTTCAATGAAGATTTTGGTGAATTTTTAGACTAGTTTTGGATATATTTGTGATTGTTGATGTGTGATTGGAGATGTGATGCTGTGAAGAGCTGAGTTGGTAATTTTGCATGATGAACTCTCCAGAAACTTGTAGAAATGAGTTTTGGGATATGTTTTGATTTGATGTGCAATTTCTGGAAAGTTTTGGTTTTTAGTTTTGAAAAGGAGATTGAAGTTTATAGGGGAATTGGTGTTGAGGATTTGAGTTCTTTTGTTTAATTTGTTGGTTTGGGGTTGGGTTTGGGTTTGGATTTTTTTTATAATTGAAATGTTGCTAAGGTGGAAAAGAGTAGTTGAGGTGGAAGGCTGAGTTGGACGGGTTGGTGACGTGGCAGTCACCAACCGGGTGTTGGCAAGGGGACTAGAAAAACAATTAACCCATAAAAAATAAAAAAAGAAGAAGCTGGAAATAAAAAACGTGTTTTAATAAAAATGTCTAGATGGACATTGAATTATAATCTAGACGAGCATTTCTGAACAGCTATGTATTCTCTCTCTCATTATGCCTTTTGTTTTGTATGAACTCTTCTACTTCTCGAACTCGGTTTTTGAATTTGTACTATGAAGTGACCTTTATTCTCCTTTTCCCTAATACAATTGTGAACATATGCAGCCTCCAAGTTTGCATTTTAACCAACCTCGGCCAAAGAATTGTGCAACCCATGTCAACATTGCGCGGAACATATGCTATCTCTGGCCCGCGGCAGCTGAAGGAACCCGTTCTGAATCCTTGTATGAGCCGAACGCCGGCGATCTCAATATTTTGCCTTCCACAGATCTGCACACAAATATCGAAGGCCTTGAATGCAACATATCAGATATGTCTCATCCTTTTCCTCAAGGTCGTGCTAATAGCTCCTTTAGAACATTCGTGCCGTTTAATCTAAAGAGCAACAAAGAAAAGTCCGATGAGATGACACCTCCTCATTCAGATCCTTCTTCTCTCGCTCATCGAGACATTGTTGATCCTTGTGAGAATGGAAAAGGAAAAGAATTTGAGATTTGTGATGGGGAGGTCGTGGAGCCTTCAAGAAAGGACGGTGAGACTCCGAACCATCCATATGTCGAGTGCAACGTATCAGAAAAGTCTCCTTCTTTCTCCCAAGGTCATGCCAATAGCTCCTTTAGAATCATGCCCTTGAATCAGCTTGGAGAATCATCTCTTCCTACAGAGCAACATAGTGAAAAGTCCGAGGAGACGACGACACCTCTCCATTCAGATCCTTCTTCCCTCGCTCCTCGAGACATTAATGTTGCTTCTTCTTCGCTATTGGGAAGAAGTCCGACTCTGAGCATCAGAGAAGCGGGAACTAGCAAAGCCAAATTAAACTCCGAGCATCAGAGATTACGCGGCAGAAAAGAGTGGATTACACTGATGAGTAAATTTCTTGAAATGTATCAGACTCAACCATTGAGTAGAATGAGTGCACAACAGGTCCAGTTTATGGTGGACGCTTTTCGTGATCTGTCCGACATGAATTTCTCCACTGAATGGTTTAGTCCATACGTCGAGAAGGCCAGAGGACGCTTAGAGCGAGAAAAGGAGACGACCGAGTTAGAGTTGAAGATTGCAGAAGCAGAGGCACAACTGCAAGCACTGAAAGAGAGGAAGAGAACTCTTGAAGAAGACAATGAGGCTTTCACATCTAGTTTAGATTTGGATGATTCATTGCAGGATGACTATATTTGAACAACAAAACTTCTACTTGTTTTGTATCATTCATTTGATGTTGCGCAGCTAGTAGTGTACTACCTCCGTTTTAAAATAATTGTCGTTCTAGAGTCTAATTTTTGTTTTAAAATAAGTGTCATTTTCTATTATGGTAAAGACTCAATTTAGTAATTGAACTTTTGTGTTTTAACTCAATTTGGTCGCTTAACTTTTTTGGAACCAAAATGGTCCTGGTCCGTGAACTTTCAAGTTTGGACCCAATTTGGTTCCAATGGTAAAGATCATTTTGAGTCACTATTTAAAAGTTCAGGACTATTTTGGGTCAATATTTGAAAGTTCATGACCAAATTGAGCCCAAACACAAATGTTCAGGGACTAAGTCGGGTCTTTTACCTTCTATTTTTAACAAATACGTACACATGAATTTTCAATAATACATTTTACTCGTGTTTTTTTTTTGGTCTCATACGGAAAAATGAAATTTTATTTGGTTGAAGGAACTCAACCATTCATTCTCTCTCCTCATTTTGGTGATATGAATGACAAATAAAAACTTACGTCTTAATTGGAGACTCTATAAGAAGCAGAATGAGATCTCGTGAAAAACACAAATCAACGTACTCATTACATACGTGGGAGAAAGGAATTTCAAAATCTATTCTGAAGCCCAACATTCGGCCCATGTATGGGTCTAAAGAGTAAAAAACCCGTATCAACTCGACAACTTTAACTGACCTCTTCACTTCACAGTTCACACTAGAGCCGACAAAATTGACTAGTACTCGCGGGTACCCGCCCGCAAGAAGAATGGTATTTACTCGTGGACATGAGAACGTATCTTCTAGAGGTGACAAAAAATAAAGCCGGGTTGAATAGGGTGGATAGGGTCGGGTTCACGTTGAAATACTCTAACCCAACCTACTCGAAGACCTTATAAAGTCGGGTTAGGTATTTCAATCCGAACCCGGCCCGATCTCGCTTTTTGCCAGCTCTACTTCACACTTCACCGTCCACACTCGCCGAAACCATCTTCTCTACTTCGCACAGAATTACTGAATCAGCCATGGCCGTTCTCATGACGAACTCAGGCTCGAGCGAGCTCGAGCTTCACAGAATCAATGTTGAGATCTACTACAGAATCGCAGCTCAAACCCGACGCCGTTTCGTCGTGGCCTCCCAATCGAATCCGAAATCCACTTCCACGATCCGTCTCTGTAGCTTGTTCCTCAATCGGAATCGAGGTAATTTCACTTTCCTCTTCTCGTATTGACTATTTTTTGTTTTGCATTTTGTATGTAATGTAGTTGCTTGGTTTGTGAAAGAA
This sequence comes from Pelargonium myrrhifolium, assembly GCA_036897405.1. Classification (NCBI taxonomy): domain Eukaryota; kingdom Viridiplantae; phylum Streptophyta; class Magnoliopsida; order Geraniales; family Geraniaceae; genus Pelargonium; species Pelargonium myrrhifolium. The sequence continues at coordinate 1,010 of JAYMTK010003704.1, read as the reverse complement.
TCGGAAGGTTTTGCTGGTTCGTTACATTGTTGATCGAATTTCTTCAAATTTATCGAACTCAACTGTTGAATATCATGTGTACTGAACAGGGCCAGTTGAGACTTAATGATGCATGTCGGGCCAAACAGTTTAAACGCTTTGAATGTTGTTGAGGTCCTAGCTTCGAACCTCTTTGCTGATGGTACGGGTGCAGATTTTTTACAGAGAGAGCTATTTCTGTCGTGTAATTCAACGGATGAAAATTAAAAATTAGGACTCAACCAAGTTTATGAAAACTTAACACGTAGTAAATTTGCATATACATGGAGAACTATTCATGTCGTGTATTTCAACTGATAAAAATTAAAAATTAGGACTCAATCAAGGTTATGAAAACTTGACACGTCGTAAATTTACACTCATACATGTCTTGAATCTATTTTATTATATTGAGTGTTCGGAGTCTCAGCCATAATTAATCGGCTCAGATTCTCGGTCAAAACACAAAGAGAAATAGATTCAGGCGGTCGCTCCGTGCGCATAAATTCATTAGGACGAGTATGAGTGTTAATCGATGACGTGACATCGCCTTATTAGTTATTATTTATTAGGAATCTATATATCTAATATTCATACTTATCATAGCTCACTTGGCCGAGCGGTAACACAGGTTTGGCGCGAGGACTCGGGTTCGAAACCCCTCAAGGGCATGATATGGGATGAGTTTTAAAATAAGTGTGTGGGTGAGTTGTAAATGAATGATATCAATATATATATATATATATATATATATATTTATACTTGTACTTAAAAATAGTTTATAAGAGGTGAGAGATAGTTTTAAATCATTTTTTAAGTGGGGACATGTGCCCACAATACCCACCACTTGAACCTGCCCATGGTTTAGTGGTATCTTACCACTAGTAAAGATAAGGTCTCTGTGCCTACCAGAGATTCTTCATGCTTTGTGTGAATTATTGTGTTTCTCATCTTATCTCTGCAAAACTATTACCTTAGCCTCTTTTTGCTTA
>JAYMTK010003703.1:0-11956 GCA_036897405.1 Pelargonium myrrhifolium | reverse complement strand
TGATATACGATTTGTTATGTTTTATGTACCCGTGCAACGCACGGGACATAAACTAGTCTATACATGTTTCTGTATTCGATTGTTCATTTACAGGTCACTTCACTTGCATCATGTCAGCATTGGTATGGCGTGTGTGTACTTTACTGAATTTAAATGTTCACGGAAAGATAAACAGATCTCATTTTAGTTTCTTTTCTTTTCTTTCTGATTTGCAGAGAAGTCCAAATTACCCGGATTTCAAGCACAAAGATACCGGAGAAGCTTTGTGGATAGAAGGAAAATACAGCCCGCCATGGGTAAAATCTCAACTAGGGATACTCGAAATGAGGATGGGGTCTCATCAAGAGCAGGATTCTAGAACACATGATGTCTTGCAGTTTTAACTTCTGGTAACACACCTTAGATCGCCCCAAATATTGGTTGCATCGTAGTGGTTCCTTGTATAGTTGTATTTGTTCAGTTTCTAGAACCTTATGGATTTGGTATAACTATTCTTGGCATTACTTCATTTATATACTTGAACCTGTTTGTGTATGTAAATTGGAGTATTTGTTATCTGATGACGTTTCCAACACAAACACGATTAGCAAATGTTGAGGTCTATAGTATCCAGAGGAAGGACCTTGAGTTGGGTCTCAAAATAGAGAGAGTATCTATTTTTCTTAAAGATTGGATCTTTTTCTCTCCATGTTTTAAACATAGGTTTGTCAATTCGTAATGTGTATAAAGTTTATTTAGTGTATGGTCTTATCATTGTGTTTGTCGAGATTGAAACTACATGTGATGTACCAAGTTTATTTAGCAATATGATCTGATCGTTGTGATTGTCGAGAGTGAAACTAGCGATTTGATGCTGATTCTACCATGTCTAATGTAATTTCTAGTGATATGACCTGGTCATTGTGATTGTTGAGATTGAAACTAGCGATTTGATGCTGATTCTACCAAGTCTAATGTAATTACTAGCGATATGATCTGATCATTGTGATTGAAACTTGCGCTTTGATGTCGATTCTACTAAATCTATGTATGATAATTGTGTTTGTTAGGCATCGATTGTAATTTCTCCATTATTACTGAAGTGTTTGTTTTTCAAGGCTTGAATTTGCAGTAACAATTCACTTGAGCACTCACAATCTAGCATTTTTTTTTGCACCAAAAACAATAAAAGCAAAATAAATAGCCAAGAATTAGGAGATTATGGAACTTCTTAAAGAAAAATAAATAAACAAACAAAAAAAATTTCTTTTTGTTCTTTGAAATGAAATTTTGCATTGCTTTGTATACATAAATATTCATATAAATATATATATAACCAAACCTTGGGAGAAAAAGAAAAAATACTTCAATCTTTTGTACAAATGGATCCATTTCTGGATTTTTTTTTTCCCAACATACATCTCTATGTACTGTAAGATTTGGATGGTTACAAAAGAAAAAACCAAGGAGGCTAAAAAAATCTGCCAAAATATAAACGGGACGGCCCGGTGCACGAGTCTTTCACCATTTAACATAATAATTCAGAATTGGTGTTTTCTGAATATATACGAAGCAATTAGCTTAATCCCCTCTAGCTTCTTTCTTCTGGTCCTTTCATGATTCTCAGCCTCTTGCAGGAGCAAATAAACATTCTGTAATAACATAAAATTAAAGAAACTTGTAAGTCCATGTAAAATTAAAATCTACATAATATAATTGGCATGTTTTAGTTTTATTAGAATCTAAAACCAGGAATTTGGACCCGAATATGTGAGCACCCAAACAATTGCGGGTTCGGGTAACATATAATAAATGGATCGGGTCAATTATCGGGTCAGATGTTTCTTGTGAAATTACATTTCATAGGTCTAACAATCTGCATATTTTGCATGTCAAATTTTAATTTAACCCGAACTACAAGTTTGTTTGGGCCACTACGAGTTTTGGGTAAAACTTTTCAACCCAGTTCCAAAACTCTACCTAAAATTCGAATTGCCGCTTTCACTAGAAATCAATCAAAGCGACATAGAGATATAGAACTTACTCCCATGGAACATCTCCAACAAGCATCCAATCACCATCTTTGTCTTCATAAGTAGGAGAATAATCAGATCCATTGTACCCTTCCCTCTCTGAGTAATTGCCTGAAAATTACATTGAAAAACAAAAATCATTAGATTTATTTAAAATTGTATCAGGTCGTTAGTTTCAATCCTCACAGTGGAAAAGAGCATATTTGTTTTCTACACATACCAATAGCAAGCTTGAACATTTCTTCTAGACCCTTGAGGAGCTGAGAGTAACTTCCATAAACCTTAAGATCAATCTTCCTTAGGTAAGGAGCTCCGTCAACGCTCACTTTGACCAACCTTCCAGCGACCTCGGCCTCCGCCTTTTTCGACTGTTGTAGGCTGTTTTTCCGGTAAGATCTTATCGGCGGCCACCCCACTACTTGTGCCCTACACCATTTCATCAACCCTAAAAATGTAAGTCAACAATTCTAATATAGCGCTCGCGCGTAAACTGATTTGTAACATGGAGTTAACGATAAAAATTGCTTACTTGGAAGGAGGCGCTTCGTCTCCGGCCAATTCCTCTGACGTCTCAGGCAAAGCTCTCTTTTTACTAGGATTAAGAGGCTTTTCGCTTCCTGGTAGACCTAATCTTAGCTCAGTCGCTTTTAAATTCAGATCGCTCTCGTGAACTATTGACGCTTCCATGATCGTTTTTCTAGTAACTGAATTTGAGTACTCTTCGAGAAACCGATGATTGATGAATTCAGACGATTTTACCCGACGATGGAACCAAATTGATGAATGTGTTGGAGTTTGATGAAAAATATGTGACACACAACAAGTTTTATAGAGAGGCCAACATATCTCTACGTGCATGAGAATCGTACGTGCGAGAGGGTTGGCCCACTCGCGGAATCTCACGCGTTTACAGGACGACCAATCATGGAGGAGACAAGAGGGGACTTTCGTGGGACTGGTGGCCACGCGCTTGTTGTGGAGAGTTGACGAATTGTTAAATTCTATCGACATGTACAGATAGAGCTGCTTGCTGGTCACATGATGAGTTTGGTGTTATGGAGAGAGGGGACAGAGGAGGGACAAGCAGAGCCGATGGTATTGATGACCGTGGACCGGGAATGGACGGTCAGGATTGATGGAGTAGATTGAGGAGCGTTGGATCGGGTAGAGGATGGAACAATCTCATGTGGCTAGGCCCCACGTGGATGTCGATTATTGGCCGGACATGCCCATGTGGTTGAGGTTGGTGGGGCCATATAATTAAATGGGTTGGCTCATGGATGGTGACATGGTGTACATGGCATGTGAAGATTCGTGTGGCATGGTCCATTTATCGTAGCGTTGGAGATCACAATTCAGAGTTCGGATCAAAACGATAAATAACAATCTGAACTCAATATGAAACGGTAATGACTTATTCTAACTTAAATTAAGGTATCAAGTTCGACTTTCAATGAATGCAGTTGCGTTAAAACTTGGTAGGGAGAGTTTAGTCGTCCGATTCGTCTTGAATTGGAATGAATTTGAGTGTGGTATGACTTAGTGGTACTGATTGCGGACTCATTTCGAAAACCAGTTAAGACAACAAAAAAGGTAAATTTTACCGTCTGATCCGTCTTGAATTAGAATGAATTTGAGTGTGGTATGACTTAATGGTACTGATCGCGGACTCATTTCGAAAACCTCATAGTTAAGGCAACAAAAAAAGTAAATATGAAAAGAGTTCGAACTGGATGGGATCAATTTTTTGAATTAGATTTAACCGAATTACATAAAGTTATGTACAATTTTACCGATCTAATTCGATCCAATTTGATAATTGATCGGATTATATCAGTTTAAGCCGGGTTGAAATTTGAATGCACCTAATTTAAGTTGTCCGCTCTAGTCATAGATATTTTATAAAATATGTCGTTTTATCAATTTTCTACATAAAAACATATTAAGAATATATCTTGAGAAATCAAGAAAATAGAGTTAGGTCTCAACGGTTGAATCACTAATTTATTATCAATCGACATTTCGTGCTCTTGTTTGCAAATTTGGTTTGTATATTTAGACTTTTCTAAAGTGTACCTAATTATATTTACGTGGCTGAGCATAATAACACAAAACATAATTCTCTAATATCTCATCAACATATTTTTTGGTATGATCTGAATCCACGATGACAATGAGAGAAATGTTAGATATTTTATCGAATAATATTTAAACTTTTTTAAAGAATGAACTAAACAAGCGTGAATTATTAGTTTTCTATGCGTCAGATCAATTAAGTTGTAACAAACCATCCTCGCAATCCCTTCCCCGCACAAACATCTCGAATTGATTTGATACCCAACAAACTTGGGTGTTTGTATAGGACGTTTAAGAGATAAGCTACGGGTCTATCATATATATTCAAAACTTGACTTGGCTTTTGAAGGTATGGGTCAAGTTTGTTTGCTTGTGCCAATGTAAAGCTTGGCTACTATAAGTTAGGTTCAACTTTTGGATCCGGAAACATGTTCATTATAGGTACAATGTACCAAATAAAAAGGGAAGAAAAAAAATGATACACACGCGTATTGTTTTTTATATATGATATTCGATGTCGAAAATGTCACATTTAATAGATCATTTGATTCATTATATTTGAAAGAACATAATAGATTAATATAACATAACTCACTTAGATGACATTGATATTTTATCAGCAAAGCGTACATTCATGGAAGCTCGAACCTAAGACCTTAAGTGGGTCAAGTGGCTTAACCTTCTCAACACTTCTATCGCATAAATTCGTAACTGTATTCGGATTATCAAGTTATTTACTAAATACACAAACATCAATGCGTCTTAACTAAAGAAAGTTGTTCATACTTACTGTTAAAGTGAGTAACATAATGTCACATCATATGAATATAAACATATGAGCAACATATAACGATAGAAGTGAAACTCTACTAACAATGTTGACATTTTATTAGTACAAATTCAAGCAATTAAAATTTTGAGGTGTCCCGTTTATTTTAGTTTTCCATGTGGTCTTTAACATACTTGAAGATGAACATGTAGTGGCAAAAAAATGTGATTCTCGCTCATATTTCTTAGCGATAACAAAAGAAAATATGAGAGATAGATAATTGAAGTGGATAAAATCTCATATAGTAGTGGAAGTTAAATCTCGTTACGAGAACTGCATTGTTTGTCTAATATAAAATATTGTAGCATTGGCAATCACTAGTTGAAATTTGAAAGTATTATTTTATTTTATTTTAAAATGAAAGCCCATGCATTGAGATCCTCCCCAAAATTGTACTTTCAAGTTCCAAGCAAAGCCTAGTAAATTGTGTTCTTCTCCATGGTTGTAATTGCATAGCAACACAAGTGATGACTTTGAGAGTGAAAGGATAAGGCTCTCCAATCTTTAGCTTACCACTTTTATGCACAATAAATGCAAAGAAGAGAAAGGAATGGAAGGAAGAAAAAGAGATTGAAGTGTAGACAATAGACATCAAATTATTGTACACACGTTTGATGAATTAAATGTTGATGTGATAGTATTGATTGAGAGGTGTGGGGCTATGCCCACACGTGCTACATAAATGTCTTGAATTTGGACTCTACCAAGTATTATAGTCAATAGCAAATCTACAGTTCTCTTTCAAACACTAAAGTGATGTGCACTAATAATTTGGGTACAAATCTTTATTCTAGATGAGAGCTGAAAATTTCAAAAGGGTTGGTCCAGTATCATACTTTTACATTTGAAACTAGAAAAAATATATAAAAAAATTATTTGTCTGAGGAAATGTAAAATTTACTGAGCACTGAGCTCTTAAGTCTAATCTAAACACTTCTTGAAGGATTAAAAAAAATTACACTCCACAAGGCTCAGAACCTCAGAGGAGACTATCATAAAAACAACAGATTACACTGAATTACCGAGGAGAACGCGCTATGAGTCCACAAGCACATTACACAGCCGTCTCTCAACTCTCTTTCGCTTCTTGTTTTCGTCTGAAGGCTGCAAAAAGGAAAGCAAACTCACGTTACAAACGTGCACTAGTTGGAGAGCTAGCAGTTTGGACCCAACCTTGCGAGTCACGAGCACATGAAACCCGACCCACATTTTTGTGGGTTTGGGTCGCATACAATATACTATAGCTGACAATTTGTGTCATAACAAAATACACAAGAAAATAGTGAGTTCGAGCTTACATTTTGAAATCGTGTTGTGCTTTTGTCAGAGAGCCCAACACATTTAATAATCATATCATGTTCGTGTTGGGCCTCCAAAACATGATTAATTAGTCATGTTGTGAAGCACACTTAAGGGTCTAACTATAAACTAATCATAATAATGTGTCAAATGTGTTGAATCATGTCTTGTCAAACAATTTGGATCTATCATGCAAAATGTTTTGGGTCGTGTTCGTGTCAACACAATCCACTTAATTATTGTGTCAAACATATCATGTTCGTGCCCAACCAATCAGCACGATTACCTAACATATAGTGTTCGTGTGATGTCGTGCAAATATACCCAACTAACAAAATGCAGGGCAGGTTAGACAACCCACAAACCTCTTGTGGTCAGATTCAAGTGATATTTGTTCAACCCAACACAATACCCAAATTGTCATCTCTACGTTGAATGTAGAGAATAAAGTCAAATATCTCTCAATTCTCAATCCCAAAGTCATTTTCATGCAAATTTGAAGAAAACACGTTCCATTCCCATTCTCAATTATCATTTCCAAACAAAAATTCTAATTGAAATGAAATACAGCACAAGTAATTACCTATATATTGAGATAAATGAAATGTTTGTCTTTGTTTTCTATATATAATTTATCGTCAAAATTACCTGCTGATAGAGAAATTGAGGCACGCGAATTCTCTTGGAGCCATCAGCTAAACGTTTACATGGGAATTGACTTTCCAATGTATCAGAGTCATTATGAACCTGTAAGTAAAGCAGTGCAAAAACTAAGAACAATTGATGAGTAGCACAATGAGCATGCTGTCTCTATGGCGGAGAAGAAAATCGAGCTGTGGTTAGTCTCTATTAATCATCAAATAAGTTTTGTACATAAACTTGTTGATCAATTTCAAAAAAAAAAAAAAAAACTTTTAAATTAGAACAAACTTAGTACAGTTTCAAAATTAATGTGTATTGAAACAATTGGTCCCATAGTTTGACAAATTCAACAAATGAACATGATTACATGAAATATGACTCTAATCTTGAGAATGAGCATTAAATGTGTCATAAATTTGGCACACTTTGTTCATAATTTAAAAGTTAGGTCAATGTTAACATATTGCTTTTGTAGTTATATATTCAGATTTGCACATATAATTCTTCCCAAAAACTACATAAAAGATGTAATCAACAAGCTTTCAGATAAATTTGTAAATTGTATACATATTGAAAATGCACAAGCAGTAAATGAAGAAAGTGACGACTTGCCTGGCTTTGAATGGCCCCTACTAACAACTCTTGACAACCTGATGCATGTACACTTTCTAAGCTGGGGCACTGAAGCAACAATCTCTCTGGGGATATAAACAACCATTGAGTTAATAATATTAAATTATGCACTAATGTTGAAGCTTATTGCCAAAAGATGAAGTCATAAACATACCTGGATACAAATTGTTACAGGCGTTTAGATTCAGATCCTTGAGTTTCGGACAATTTAAGTACAGGGACTGCATTTCAGAAAGAAAAAAGAACAAGATATTAAGAAAATCAAGTCAAGCAGAGCATGCAGCAATGAATGCAAATCATTCTAGATTCAGAATCTTACATCTAGGCCAGAACAACCCCACAAACTGAGCTTCTTCAACCGGCCATGTTTTACAATTAGCTTCTGATACATAAGGTGTAGTTTGCTGTTAGGAGTTTTCTGTGGTTCATGATCTAAATTTTCCCCGGAAGTAGAAATCTCAGAATTGGTATCACATATGCTCATTCCACAATCCATCAGCTCAAGAAATGGTAATTGAGCAGTAGCAAACTGGATGCCACCTGGAAAAATAATATATATATATACAACAGCCTAGTGAGAAAATTTCAATAAAGCTAAATTTGTATCACAAATCTAGAGCTGGCAATTTGGGTTTCAGATTGGGTTCGGAATCCGGCTTTTCAGTTCAAGTTCAAAAGGCCTAATCTGAATCCGACCCAAAGAGTGAATGGGTCTACTGTTTGCAACCTGAACCCAAAAAATATGGATCGGCTTCGGGTGCCCGCAGGTTCAGGTCCAAATTGACAGCTCTACATAAATCTAATATCAAAAACATGGAGCTTACTTGAAGTTATGTTTGGACACAAGGCAAGGAGTAGCCTTGATAGTGTATCAGGGAGAACATTGCAGATCATCCCAATGCCACTGTCACTAATGCTAGACCTGAAACCAATGTTTAGCATCAGTGATTAATACTCAACAGACAAGCTGAAGAAAGTAATCAAAATCTAAGACCATAATTTCAAAATTAAGTTAAGGGTAGCACAGAAGCACCAGCATCCTCTAACAGAATTTTGTTTTACGACCCAATATATACATTCAAATATATCAAGACATACCCACTCAAATCAAGCAATTCTAGGTCTGAGTAGCTGGAAGTAATTGCAGCAACAGATGCATCAGTGATGTCTGTTCCAAGAACAAGTGAAAGCATTCGCAATCCCCTGAAAAGTTTGGGAACAATCTTAATACATATTCATTGGAAAAATATGAACCACAAGTAATTGATTAATATAGAGTGAATGAAGAGACTACCAGAAAACATTTAGAATCATATTTCTCATCATTTGGTTTAATAAAAATAAGCATTAACAGAAGTATTTACAAGGATTATAAAGAATAAAAGTATAACCAGATTATTTGACAAACCTTAAGTTTGCAGCTGCTAGGGCAAGTACAACAGAATGAGAAAGCCGAAATGATGCAATGTGTATGTTTTGCAACCTTTGGCAAGTCCTTCCTAGACCATCAACCATAGAAGTAAGATCAGTACTGTCATTTCCTTGGCGAGAAAATTCAAGGGAAATCTCTTTCAAATTGGGGCAGTTAAACACCTACAAAGAAAGGCAAGGATAAGTACAAAGAAATTCAACTAAAGAAAAACAACAAAGTATTAAGAAAAATAAACATCTAGATGCAAGTATTGAAGAGGCAAGGTGCTCACCATCTTAGAGAGAGAATGAAGATCCGAAAGCCAAAGTGTAGAAAGACTTGATGAACATAGAGTAAAACCTCCCAAATTGGAACACCCTTCGATCTTAAGACTTGCAAGACATCGTCTATCCGCAACAAAGCGACCCAACTCATCTCTATAGGTGATCATCCATCCAACACACCAAGTTAATTACTTAATTCTAGAAACTCTTCAGCTGTTATGCCATCATTTACTTATTATAAAAAGGAGTACAAAAATACAAAATCACAAAAGCATAGATTATATACTCTTAATGACCTTTACAGATTAGTTTCACCCCCAACACCGGAAGATGGCAATTATACTATGAAAATGTTACATGCACCATTCACTAAATGCAAATCATAAATCTATTAATCTAATCATTCTAATGTAAGCAACAAACAGATCTGTGACAGGTAACAGGGCATAATCATCTATATGACTATATCCACAAACAAAATGTAAAGAATATTGCTTCATAGATCAAGTACTGTTAGGTAACCTGTTGTTATAATCAAGCTGGGAACTTGAGGAATAATGCACTGGTCACAACAAGTCCAAATTGTTCTGAACAGAAAACTATGGACAAAACTTAAACTTGGCTGCTAGATTATATAACACTCGTCTCCATAACCCTAGCCTAACCTTATAATCTATTAACCACATCTATAAATAATGTACTATATTGTTATTGAGTAGACAATCGATACAGACAACAACAACAACAACAAAAATAGATTGGAAATTATACCCAGTAATCCGATTGACTGCAGTCCCAGATGTAGAGATCTCCATAGACTCAAGATTAGGGCATGAGAATGCTATACAAGCCAACAGTGTCGCATCCACGTTACTGCAAATCCATATAGAGAAACAAGACAACCAGATCAGTATATTATAGTTCCAATTTATCCATTCTAACACAATAAAACCATGAATCTCAAAATCTCCAATACATTTGACCAGAACATGGTGTTAGATGTCAAATTAAACTAGTTAACTAGACCAGAAAACAAATCTAAGAACCACTATACTTTTGAAAACAAGAGGAAAACTAATTGAGCAGGAATAGATTTTATCTGAAACACATATCCATAAACTAAGATCAAAATGTGCCTCCCTTGCAGCTTGGATTGATGATTATGGATGGATTAACAAGTTCCGAGAGTATTTTAAAGCTGATATAAGCCACTTCTGATTTCAGTTTCTCAATTAGTCTAATTTTTTGTTCAATACTTACCAGATCAAATTAATTTTCCCCTTTTAATTTAATTAGTCCCATTTCCATCATCGCCCCTGGTCAATCGGAGAAAAACTCATAGATCTGATGAAATTGCACCAAAAAACCCTAACCTTTCCATCTTAAGATAGAGCCTAACAAGATTCGGACACTTCTGCAACACCGATCCAACAAATCCAAGCTGAGCACTCGCCGGAACCCTAAGCCTCAGCTCCTCCGCCGCTCTCCAGAGCCTCCTCGTCGTCTCCCTCCACCCCTTACACACCTTAGCCGCCGAAAGCAGCCCCGTCGGCGGCAACCTCCTCAACACCTCCCACAAACAACTCGCCGGCAGTCCACCGGAGCTCAAATCGAGCTCCGATTCCCACAATGCGACATCAATCTCATCAGCCTCCGGCTCGGGCGAGTCAGCTCCCTTGACATCAACATCATCGAACGACAGCGCTCGCCGGAGGTGAGAGTAGGTCTGCCGCGAAGGCGGCGGCCGGAAGGCGGATAGGTACGACGGAGCGGCGATATCGGGAGACTCGGACGATCCGATGGGCGTGGTGGCGGTGGCGCCGATGTGGCAGACGTGGCCTTTCTTCGGCTGGCCACACCTCCCGCAGTTGTAGCTTCCTCGCTTCTTGCCGCGCTTGATATCGGCGGCCGTGAACTCCGCGGCGGCGTCTGCGGCGGCGGCGCGGTGGCTCATTTGGTGGTTTTGAAAAAAAGAGAGAGAGTGTGTGAAGTGAGGATTTTGAGAGATAGTGAAGAAAATAAAAGAGTGGGAGTTTTGGTCGGAGGGCGCGGGAGATTATAATTCTTTCGCGCGCTGGTTTTAAAGAAAAATGAAAATTAATTTTGGAAAGGAGCGTGCTAATTCCTGTACGTTTACGTAAATACCCCTCGTTGATTTTGGAAAGGAGCGAGGTAATTTATTTATTTTTGACGTAAATGACCCTAATGCGTTGATTTTGATTTTGGTGGGTGGGTGCAAATAAAAGCAAATTTAAATGTGATTAATGTCTAATTAGGGAAAATTGTATATTGTTCAAATGGGAAAAAATGTTTTAGTAACAGAATAAATTTTTATTTTTATTTATTAAAAATTAGAGTTGTAATCTGAATAGAAACTGTCACTACAAAAAATATCAGATTTTAGCATGAGATATATTTGACTAATTAGCTACCTATATCTCTCTAAATCTTCTACAAAATATAATATAGTGATGACAAAACTATTTCTTGCTAAATTATCTCTTTGAATCTTGTAATAGATACATGTATTAGTGGTCTTTTGTACAATTATTCTTGCGAATAATATTGGACAACACTAAATTTACGAACATTTATCAGTGAATGTATTTATATTTTTTGGTGCAAAAGTGTGAACAGAAATTACATGTATCAAATGTACATTAAAAATATATTTATTATTCATATATAAAAAAAATGGAGGAGGATTGACACATGTATTCTTTATACATGTATTTTCACATGTATTTAGTATATTTAATGAAAATGTTTA
>JAYMTK010003702.1:0-11956 GCA_036897405.1 Pelargonium myrrhifolium | reverse complement strand
AGTAACTCAAATGGTAGAGCGCCCGCTTTGCATGCGGGAGGTACAGGGTTCGATCCCCTGCATCTCCAAATCGTGGTTTTTAAGTTAAAGTTTAACTAATCAAACAAGCTATTTCACAATAGGAAAGACAAAAGTAGGAAAATGAAGAAAGAAAAACACAATTTTTTATTTCTCCATAGTCATAGTCATGCAAGAAGCATTTCAACAGAAATGTAAGAAACCCAGAAAATAAAAACAACAACTAGAAACAGAGTTCTAGGAGAAAATAAAAACATGAGTTTAGTTACCTCGTAATACTCGAAACCTAAAATAAAAATATGGTAATAAAATAATGAGAGACCGTGGTTTAGATACCCAAAAAAAAAATAAGTAGAGGGTTGTGAGGTTGTGTGTAAGATGTGTTACAATCTTCAGAACAAGTAAAAGAAAGGGATAGGATATAGAAGAGTGTTTGTTAAAGAGATGTTGTAGACAAAAACAAAAGATTCCGAGTACTACAAGATGCTTGTCAAATTTGGTTTGAGAGCTTAAAAGGGTATTTCAGACTAGTGAAAATGTTGAATGGTTAAAGAAAGAAGAAGGGTGTTTAAGTCTTTTCGTGTATTGATCTAACTAAGTTACGTAGAGAATCGTACGTTTTAAGGGACAAGTTCATAAGGTTATTTGTAATTTCATGTTTTTTTATCGGCAATAAATATTTTTTTTCAATACTTTCAAAGTGGAAGGAGTATAAGAAAAGTACAAAACAAGACCAAACGGTTTGAAAAATTAAGAGAGAACAAAACTTAGAGGAATATTGAGTCAACAATGTAAACTCCTCCCTGCTGAGGACGAGGCATCAATTTTAGAGGACAAAATTCCATAAGTAGTGCTACAGATTTTACTAAGAGTGACAAAAGGGTTATCAACTTGATCATTGAATACTGCTTCATTTCTCGATAGCTAAATAAACCAAATGATGATCGGGTATAAGAGGTTCCATGCATATCTAAGTTGTTTTGGTCCTTGTATCATTGAAGGTCATTGGGTTAGGAATGATGCAACATTCCTTGGGAAGACTGTTTTTACCTACTACCACTGGAATACTTGCTACCATAACCTCGCGGACCACTCACAGTGAATAATGACATGATCACAATCTTCAAAGCTTTGCTTGCAAAGTGCGCATCTACATTGTGAAATAGGTAGTCATATTCCCATACTTTCTAAGAAGCACTTGGTGGGTATACTGTTTAAGACTGCCATCCATGCAAAAGTTTGGATTTTGGGTGGTATCAACGGCTGCCACAAAATTTTCGAGTAGGCGATCCCTTCTTGTTGGTCTTGGCTAGTGAGTATTTGGCAAGCTTGATTCATAAAAAATATACCCTTTTGCTATGAGTCCACTGTGCATAGTTTGATTGCTCATTCTACAAGGAGACGTTGGTAAGGGTTGCGAGTAGCAGATTTAGATTTTTAGATTCCCAAGACATGAGAAGTCTACTCAATCAGAATGACCATGAAGTGGTGGCACTTGTCTTTGCTTGAACTGAGTGAGGACAACCTTGAAATTAGTTGTGCAAGAGGGACTTCAGTAACCTAAATGTCTTGCCAAATTTTGATTGTGTTGACATCTCTGATAACCTACTTTATTCTTTTCAGTCCGAATAGATCAGTAAATCTCACCTCTTTTTGAAGCTCAATAATTTGAAGAACTATAGAAAATGTTCTTTGAACGTTTACGACTTTCAAGTTCCACTTGTTTAGTTCCCATTTATATTAATGTCAAAGAGGTTTCTTCCATAGTGATTTAGGTTCGGAAGCGAATTTCCCCCACCATTTTGATAGAAGACTTTGGTTTGCAACGACGAGCTGCCTGACGCCAAGCCCCCTTTGATGTTTTACTTTGAGTTACAGTACCCCCATTTCACTTTACATATGGTTCTTTTAGATTCGTTTCCTGCTAACAAAAATCGCCTTTCAACTGCCTCGAGTTCTTTTATGACAGTCATCCGTGCTTTGTAGTAGGATATAGTAAAAGGGGAGGGAGGCAAGTACGAATCCTATGAGCGTTAAGCGATCGCCCATTGAGATGTATCAGACTTACTAGAATGATAGGCGGCTCTTGAAGTTTTTGATGATACTGTTCTAGGAAGATCTCCTATTTAGATTACAGCCGAGGCGAAACCCTAAATAATTCATGGGCAAAACTGTGAGTTGGCAGCCCAGACAATCTGCCATGCGCTGACTTAAGTTGGAACTGACACCCAAGCAAGCAACCTTGGATTTACCGTAATTGATCTTCAAACCCGATGAGTTTTCAAAGCATGTTAGGATTCTTCAAATGACAGGGAATTCGAACAGGTAGTTGGCGACATTGAGGAAGAGAATTGTGTCATCGGTGAAATAGAAGTAGGAGAGCCCGATTTTGTCTATATTAATACCCCAAAAATTATTTAGTTGTTTTGCTTTTTCCGATAGGAGATGGAACGTTTCACCAACCATAATGACGAGGAATGGAGACAAATGACATCCTTTTTTAATTCCTCGGGATACATTGAAATTTTTAGAAGGAGCCTCGTTCATCAGTAGATCCATTGATTCCTCATCCGTGAAGGATAGTAGAAAGACATTATCGCCAAGAGAAATGACATCTACATTGAAGACGTTCTCCGCCTACATCTTATTGAGAATATATGAGTGTGATATGTTTTGCTTGGCGATTATGAGTAGGCACTACTTGTGTCTCTGTAGTAGGTCATAACTTATAGTCCCTAGGCATTGTGTGAGTATTCGGTCTGATATTCCCTCTACCGCAGACTTTTCAGAGACCACATCTTTGTATGATACACCCAGTTGCACTTTACCTCGACAAGGGTTTCTTGTTGTATACTTTTTTGGTGTTGCGCAATGGTGGGAAATGGTCTCGCTCTTCTGAGGGAGCCATTGATTTCTTGGTAGCCTTTGGTTGTCAATTGCTTACCGAAACCTGAGACACTTTTTGCTTACTGTTCCGATGGCTCTTTACTAAAGTACAATCAAACGTGATCCGTTCAACATGTAGCCATTTAAGATTGAGATCATTCTTTGGGCCTCAAAAGGAGATACCACCTAAACAAAACCAAATCTTTTCCGATTTTGGCTTGGTAAGGGAGGAACATAGCATCCAAACACTTCTGTGTACCTGCTGAAAAGACTCCGGGGTCAAAGGTTCCTATAGAGATGGAAACAAACATGAAAGATGACTCCTATGGGTTTGCTAGTTTTTTTGGTCGCCGGTGATCAAAGTGGGGGCCGGTGATCTTGTCTTTCGAACTGACAGGGGTAAGAGGAAGAGCGGCGGCCGAATGGACGGGAGGTGTGGGGAGGGGGTTGAGTGTTTGGGTAGGCATGAGCGGTCGCCGGGAGGTGAGGGGTGGCCTGTGAGTTGAGCGCCAATTGGGAGGGAGGGGGCCTTGAGAACGAGCCATGCTTCCTCACACTACCATTTTGTTCTTGTTACAATTTCACGTATTTATAACCTATAGGAGTTTGTGATATCAAACAATAGAGCAAAGAGAGCTCAGACTCACCCCAATTATTCTATTCAGTAAAACAATTAATTGAAAACACAAATTAACCGTTGTTCAAACCATCACCACAAAATTGGACGGCTCTATTTCTATTATTGATTACATTACTACTACTACTACTACTACTACTAGTACTGACATATAATTAATGGAATGGAACAAGTCATTCCCATTACCTATCTACATTACCCTACAAGTACAATCACTTCAAGCGTAGTTAAGTTAACGCCTGATCAGTTCTCATAAAAGAAATGCTGCTAATTAACATAAAATTCTCATGCTTCTTCACTACATTGTGCATCAACCAGAAGAGCTTTGGAGAGGCCATAGCATGGATCATCTCCAAACTTCTTGTTCGAAACTGGGATTGTGCATATCCTCTTCCCTATACAAGCCTACCAATTTACATCACAAATCATGTCAGTTCATTTCTGTAGCAAACACGACCCAAAATATATACGTTATACACTGACTATATATAGAGAATTCAAAACATGCTACTTATCCCAGTTCTTGTAAGCAAAAGTGGAGTTATAAAGCTTGTTAGTTCTAGGATAAGTGCATATGTCAATATGGTTTATATGTGAAAAATTGTGTTGTGGGTCAAAAGCAATCAAACCAACTATACAGTGCAATATTTAGAAATTACAAATCGTGAGCTACTAAGTACAACAAATTCATGAAGAGATGGGGGAAAAATAGAGCTTACCTTTTCCACAGTGGCTTTAGAATGAGTAGAGTGACAGCTTCCGATGGCATAACTTTCGCAATCGCCAGAAGGGGTTCCGTAGCTTGCAAATAAGATCCTTGAAATGATCTTTTGATAAGGACAACGAAGCTGAACCTTAGGTCTTCTGCCGTGATGCTTCTGTCCCCTCCATGAAATCACTGGTGGTGGATCCGTATCAGACACATGACTGCATACTTTTGTAGTCGAAACAGTGTCTATTGAAATTCCCAGGGGGTACCCATTTTCTTCTTCCAGTAGAACTAACAGGTTGCCAGTAGGTTTTAGGAATGATCGAGGTACATTGTACCTAGAAGTAAAACAAGGTCAAGAGAAGCTGTAATGTCTTTTTATGTCTGTTATGGTAAATTAATAAAAGCATGTGCTATAGTTATGGAATGCGAGGAAAAAAGATTCATAGAGGCTTCAAGACCAAAGAATTTCCATAAAACAAAAATGTGGAGTATCCACACAATACCCAAAACAGACCGATGTAATGGCTACATACCATGTTTGCGAAGGACTCCCGTTGTAGGTGCGAAATGATACCCAGTATCTGCCAATGCTCTGTCCATTAACCCAGGCTTCGCCCTTTCCCATAGAGCCAAGGTTCAGTGCAACAGGATCATTACCGGCAGGTGCATCAAAAAATGTCTGTGCATTAACCATGAAGTTATAATGTGTGAGGATTCATAACTATGAAGCCTACATCACAAGCATTGAAAGATTCCTATTCTTTGTTGTCACAGTTTGATTTTAGTGGCCTTTTCATATGCTGATGAAAATTTCATTAATTTACCATTAGTCATTTTTATTGGGATTCAACTACTAAAATTTCATTGAACCTATAGAACCTCACAAATTTCATTAGTCATTTTCTGAAGTTCTGCATTGACACTACTTCTTGCTACCACACTGATGAAGCGAGTGAAATAAGTCTCACATTGGATAAATATGAAAGAAATGAGGTACATATAATGGTGCAAGTGAAATCCTACTAATGAGGACGACCTTTTAGTAGTGGAAGCTAAAGTCATTGCATGTAGCTCAATTATTAGAATTTCACCTGATATCAAAGCTGATTTTGATCCATGCCTAGGCCCATTTATGTTGCCTCCCTCGGTCTGCGGCCGACTTGCAAATAGACATGTTTGCAGTGGCCCATGTGTGAAAGAAAAATACCTATACGTGAGGGGGAATGCCAATTTAAAAGGCTCCTGATTGTGCACGTGTTGAGCCAACCAATAAAAAAATATGAGGCTCACATGTGAAGAGGAGTGTTGAGGCTCATGTGTGGAATACAAATACCTACACGTGATGGAGAGTGCCAATATAAAAGGCTCTCAATTGTGCACGTGTCTAGCCCACCAATGAAAGAAAAAAAAATGCGAAGTTCGCACGGAAGGAGAGTGTTGAAGTGGGTGAAATAAATTACATATTAAATGTATATGATATAAATAAGACATATATAATGGTGCAAGTGAAACTCTACTAATGGTTGACCGTTTAGTATGGAAAATCTAAATCATCGTATGTAGCCTATTGTTAAAATTTAAGAGTTGTGTGAAACCCTCCATGTAGCCTATTGTTGAAATCCTCCATGTAGAGAGATCTTGTATAGTTTGATCAATTCAAGAAGAGATGTGTGAAGTGCAACACTTGGACGTGAGCAATTTGCCGAACCACGTAAACCTTTGTGTCCTATGTGTTATTGATTTTGACTAGATGGGTTTTTGTGCTTGTTCATTTTCTTATTTGATTGCGATTCGTTAACCCTCAATTCCTAACATTATAGTGGGAGTGGGAGCATATATCCGTTTGCCTACCAGAACATCTTGCATACAGTTAAACAATTATGGCATTTACAAAGAGAAATCTATAAATGAACATAACATAATGTGCGAAAGCAGTTTAGGTTCCACCATTTTTCAACTTAACTACCATATGTTTTTCCTTCTTTCTCCTCCTTTCTTTTTCTTTTCTGAGTTTTTTTTTTTCTTTCCAAAAGTAAAGAGAACATGTCCGTATATTGTGGAGGATTTTATACTCATTGCAGAATGAGAAGTTTTGTACTCAAATTGATCCAAGAATTGACAGAATTTTTTCCTTACCTTGTACCATGTGAGTGGTTGTTGAGTTGAACTTCCAAACCGACTCCACTGAATCTTATGAGATCCATGAATTGTATATACTTTTGATCTCTCTCCTAATAATCCAACCTTCATGAAATTGTGCATATAATCAGAAGCAGATCTCAGAAATCAAAAACTTTTCTTCTTTAATAAGATGTTTTAAAGAATATGAAAAAAAAAAGAAACAATCCTCAGCCGAAGTTAGATAAACTCATTGAATGTTGATATATGAAGAGTAGACATGACTTGAAAGTAGGCTTTAGAAATCATGAATTTTTTTTAAAGCAATTTAACATTAGAGATCAAAATGTAACACTTGAATTTGGTTCATACGGTTTACAGATTCAAATAATCAAATGGTATATGAAAGAGAGTAACCTGATATCCCCATGGATAATTAGTAAAATCTCGAAATCCATTTGTGCTTTGAATCCTCACGTTGTCTAATCCAGCAAACCTACTCTCAAGATATGGCCCTGCATCCTAAATGCCAAAGAGGAAACTAAGTTACTAAAACTGTAAGAATATAAATGAAGCATACATGAAGACAAACAGAATCGAATAATTATTCTCTCAAAAAGTCAATTCCTGTATCGTAACAAAAATAACCAGAAACCGACTGACATTATTATGTTAGAGAAGTACCGGCAATCCAACCATTACACCAAGTAAGGAGACATAATTTATCCCAACTTTGAGAGGAACTGCATTCTTTAGTGTGAACGTTCTATTTTTGGCTGTTCCATGCGCAGATCCTAAAAATCATCAAAACAAACTAATATGCCAAGTACAAGATAACATGAACAATATCATAGACTTGAAAGAGTGAACAAAAATCAGAAAAAAAAAATGTCTTGCTGTCATTCTGGTCTGCAACACAAACCTTATTATATAATGGATTTGATTTAAAGTTGAAGTGCACGTTTCGATAAAGGGGAAAATAAAATTGCAGTCAACACTCAACACGACATCCCAGGGTTATATGCGTGTGCTGTATGATGGTCATATAAAGATGCATTCTCCACCATTGTCATGAAAGAAACCTTTCATCTCTCTTATACTTGTCTTCTGAGTTTTAAGGTGCTTACATATTAGGTTTCTCATGTTTTATTTTGGTTTGCAGGGTCTTAACTAAAAGATTTCCTACTTCACTGCATACATAGCACATGTGAAGCATTTGGAAGAAAATATAAGATTCTCATGATTCATGTTCTTTTTTTAACTTATGCTTCAAACAGCCTTCTCTTGTGAAATACTAGGAAGCTGCAGCTCTATTATCAATAGTAGAGATTATTAGGTGTTCACATTTCAAACCAACTTCAAAAAGCATCAAGGAATATAGAGACAAAAAAAACTTACCGACAAACACTCCATTAATAAATGCATGCAAAACATGTCCCCTGGAGTGCACGCTAAGTACAGATTGAGCATCAGGGGTATCACGTTGAAAACTGCAATTGCATAGAATATAGCAGGCACTTCAAGGACAAACTGGATAGTTTGGGCGAGTGAGATCAATTTCAAGTTAATTCTTACCTGAATGTATACCAAAGGTAATCAGATGTACCCTTAGTCATATTCATTTGTGCCAACAATGTGTTTGCTCTTATTGAAGTTTGATCGAAGTTAGGGATAGCTTCTTTATACTCATCCCATTTTTCAATAGCACTGAATTTTTGGCTTGATTCCATCGATCTTGTGCTGTGCTGCATACTTACCTATGAAGCAATGATAAATTTAGTGACTGAAATTCCAAATTTACTTCTGTAACCTTTATGAATACAGAACTGCTAAGTGCTTATAAACTTATTTCCCTTCAATCTTTTTGAATAACATATCAAAGAAACCTTCCTACCTAAAGAAAATCATTTCATAAGAAAAATTTAGTACCGTCTGTACAAGTATACTAATTTAGTAGAGTAACTAATTAGAATCTGAATCATACCTTTGCAGTGTTGAAGGCTACAACCTTGCAGTCTGGTAGGATACTAATTGACTTAGGGGGCAAATCATATAAAGAATTTTGGTAGTTGACTGTGGCATTTATTTTTCTGTCTTTGTTAACAAGAAAGGCGACGCATTCTTCTGAACTGCTTCTGAAGACATAGCCCTGTGACCAAACAAGTTGGATATATTTTTAGCTATTCACCTACACAACCTTCAAAAACACCTACACATTATAGTTGTTTTTCACATTTCTTACTTCTTGTAAATGGCCTAAAGGGACGAGAACTTGTTTTCCAGAAAGTAGAGGCTTTAAGCTCAACTTTATAGCAGCATGTAGCTCCTTAAGATGACCCCACTTAGGTTGCCTAAGCAAACCTAATTTGTGAAAATATGATTGACCTATTATTTAGAATAGAACAAATATACAAGTATGCTATAAAACCAAAATATGTAGATAACATACCATACTCGTCCAACGGAGCTTGATCATAATAACTTGTTAGTACATATGCAGAGGCTGTTCGTCCAAAATTGGTGCCTCCATGATACTGAAACAAAGTCGTATTGACATGAAACTATGTAATACTGTCTACAGACAAAGTTTTTGTATCTTCTTACAGTATCTACAAGTTCATATGTATGAGCAAATCTTTGATAAAAATAACTTCTGCTACAGTATAAGCACAACATAAATCTAAACTGGTGATTTAGTGATTTACATATTTAACTATTACGGAGTAATTTGAAACCTAATATAGGAGAATGAGTAAGCAGTTACGTTGGATTTTATCATACCATGTAATAATTTACGTAGCTTCCTTTCTTGGCTATGAACAAAGCAACTTGAAATGCAATGTCTTCAGCTGATCTCATGTGTGTATCTTGACCATAGGTTTGATAGCTTCAAAAAAGGAGAAAAAAAGAAGAAGAACAGAAGCATGAGTTGGGTGCTATATGTAATTTATTTGTTTGGCATGCAAATATTTAGCAAACATGTAGAGCAAAAACTCAGAATACTTCTGTCTCAGCCTTTGTCCACCAAGTAAAAGAGTTGAAAACTGAATAAGTTCAGAACAAAGAAATTATATAAAGCTTCATTGAATGCTTACAGGCTTGTCCAGTTCTCTGTCCATATCGATGGTTTATTTGGTGAATTAGGACCTTTAAATGTTTCTCCACACCGTCTCCCATTGCATGCATTGATCTAGAATTTCACAAACCAATTCGTTAAATATATATACACACACACACTGGACAGATAAAGCTCAATGAATTTGACAGAACACATCAAGTTGAATAAATGGCAGCCTAGTGCACGAGGCTCCCGCCATAGTGGGAAAAAAGAAATACGAGTCTCATCAGAAACAGTTTTAAAGAAGCATGAGTGGAATAGAATTTTGAGTAATACAATGTCTTCAATCCCATGAAAAGGAGACTAACCACAGGGCCAGGCGCGTCATCTTGCTTACACATCACCCAGGGCACACCGGTTTGAAGGCCAACAGCCATCTTTGCAGCCCATTGAACGTATGATGCCCCCCTATCGCGAAAAATTGTTTCCATCTTTCCATACTCATTTTCAATCTATATACATGTAGACAATTGTTAGATAGAGTGAAAATGTATGAATGAGAGAAGTCAATGGTTTTCCACAGACTTCGATGCCTATGAAATTACCTGGGACAGAACAATTGGCCCGCCTTGTGAAGCAAACAACCTCTCCGATTTCATCATGTTCACTATCATTGTCACAAACCTTTCCATGTGGAACTGTCATCAACAAATCATTTGTCTAAAACTAAAACTGCAACCTCATATTCTGTTTTGGCCAATTGACAAATGATAATATGTACCTTGAAGGGTTCATTGTCTGAACGGAAGACTATTCCTGGGACATCATACAACCAAAATGGCAGTCCCCTGCAGTGCAAAATCATAACAATTGAGTTGTCAATTAAGGTGTTTGGTAGGCACATACAGACATATATACCTACCCGTAGGTCCATTCAGCCTCAATATAGGGTCCAATCCTGAGGCAGGCGTAGAGGCCGTGTGCTTGGATTTCCTTGATGAACTTTACTAAATCGTTCCTACCCGAAAAGTCAAAATGCCCTAATCGGGGTTCGTGGAGGTTCCAAAAGACATAGGTCTGTATCACATCTAAACCTCCTGCTTTGGCCTTGGCTATCAAAGATGGCCACATCTGCAACACATATTAATGATTATGAAGCAACTATCTCTTCTATACCAAAATTCAGATAGGTTTATATATATTCTGGCAATGCAACAATTATTTTCTAGCATTGGAGTCCAATTACTGAAATCCTATCTTCGATCACAAATAATTTTCATTTCAACCAAACATGAAAAAAGAAAAGGACAGGAAAACAAAAAACCTCAGGAGTACTACGAGGATAGTGAATAGAACCAGAGAAGAGGATTGTGTGTTCTCCATTGATGATTAATGATCTGTGATCGTATGTGACATTGCCTCCTTCAGCTCCTCTGCTGCTCATGCTCATTGCTACTAATCCAAACCAACAATACAACACTACTGGCAACACCATCTTAATTTCTAGTAAAAATATTTGTTGTGTAAAAACAAAATTCTGATTCTGGTTCCAATTCTTGTTGATGATCAAATTTTGTTGCTTGTTGAGAGAGAGAGAAGAGTTCAATATTGTGAATAAAGTAGAGTAGAGTAGTGTCTGTATCTGAAAGATGAGTAGTGCCAAATCTCACCGAGTGTTGTTTGTGTTGTGGAAATTTAGTGTGAATACGCAAATAGAGAAAAATTAGGAGCAGACATGGAAGTTAAGCTAAATTGGCAACTGAATTTGTTTGGGCTCCAATTATCATCATCCAGATTCTACATTGTAGGGTTTGTTATGACCATATCATCATTTTCTTTTTTAATTTTTATTACACTTGCATGTTTTTCTTTTTTTCCATAATTATTAACACTTATCAAATTAGTTATCTAATTTTGTTTTAATTTTATTATTATTTATTCATTAGCCTTTTCGGTTTTTCTTCTTCTTCTTCACAAGAGTTCGGTAGTTTAAACGTCATCTTTCACATGCAAAGTACTAAAACGAATGATATTTTTATTTAGAAACGTGTCTGCTCCTTCAACTGATCAATCTATACTAAAAACAATTCTTCCAAGGATTGGACCATTATATTTGGGTAAATTGGTTTTTTCTCTGCTAGATGGACACAAATTTTGCTTTTAATCCGAACCTTGTTTTCGATGTGCTTTTATCCCTTCAACTTTCTTGTTTTATTTTTTTAACCCAACTAACCTGATGTGCCCGGTTACCCTTCGCCTCCGCCAGGTCACCAGGTTGCGCCATGTAGAATGTCCACGTCATTCTGGTTGTGTGTTAGTGTATATAGTGTAGTGCATTCTGGTTGTGTGTTTGTCTAATGAACAATCCAGTAAAAATCTTTCAACACAAATACGGAACGAACAAATCATTTTTCAACACACAACCATTAAAATCACTCGAATTCAGAAAAAAATTACCCCATAATTTGAACAACCATAAAACGCCCTTCTTGGATTGTTCTTGGTTCTGGAGGTTCTGATCATTGTT
>JAYMTK010003701.1:0-11959 GCA_036897405.1 Pelargonium myrrhifolium | reverse complement strand
TTCCTGCTCCAACACCTAAGTCAAGGTTCAACCAAGACCCCCCCGGGACCGAAGTCCTCAAGCCAGCGCCCCAGCCAGACAACCAGAACGTAAGATAACAGCCCCTTCCCCACCGTACTCATCCTCTGTCAGTTCAGAACCCAGAATTCCATCACCTCCGAAGATCCGAAGTCAGGTAAAATCAGCTCAGGTAAGCCTCTAAAGTTTTTCAGACGCAACAATTTTACCCGTTATTTAATTAATAAAATAATATCATAAGTGTAATAATTTATATAAACTCATTTAACCCTTATGAGTCAAGTAGTTAAAAACTTTCATTTATCGAGTTCGAACATATTGTAATGCATTTCTGATTTATTATCAATTTAGTCGGTCAAATTAAAAATAATCTAAAACTCTCAATTTTTTTATTTGAATAAACAAAAAAATTGTTTAAAACTCAAAAGATATGCAATGCTCACTTGTGATTTGTTTCTTTTTTATATGATCATTTTAATTAAATATGATTATATGGACCACACTTCATTAAACAAATTTAGAAAATACATTAAACAACTTATAATGTCTCAATTATCCTTATCTCATGCTCAATCAAACAATCCTCAATGCCTCAACCAATTCAATTTTTATTTCATGATTCATAGTTATATTTTTATAATTGATGTCGTGAGTTTCATTTTATTGACTAATATAATGTGAATCGAAGAAAACGAATAAATAGATATGAGTTGTCCAATTACATGAGTACTAGTAATGGTCCAAAACACAACTTTTTGAAAGATACTCATAATTTATAATGTCACACCAATCTCATTATTGTTTTCTAAACAACTACGACTATAACTTGATTATAACATAAATATTAAGTTTCTCGACTTATTTATTAACTTCTCAACTTAAATATCAACTTAAACTTTTGAATTCGAGTCAAGTTTAACATAATATAAGAGTTAGTGTTGTTTAAATTTAGTAATTCACCTGGTTTGCCTCTAATCTTAATCCACGTGCATGATCCATTTTTTCTTATCTAATATTGATAGAATGTGAAATCAATCATATTTGAAATATTAGCTGAGTCGTCCATTCATCAATTAAAACTTTTGGTTGAAATCGAGTTTAACATGATCATAGACTTGGTGACTTCACAAGTTCGAATTTTTCTGCCGGCATGATAATTTCAATTAATTTGTGATATTCAATTTATGATTTTGAATATGCATAAACTCGGGAGTTGTTCGTTTAATTATCTGTAAAAAAAAAGCATTGGAATGCTCATAGAAACACGTTTATGTAAAATAATATATTTTTAATTCCAAATATATATTTTTTTGTAAACGAATGCAAGAACTAGAAATTATAAATACTTAATAATATCTAATTTAAAAAAAGAGTAATATGGGCATCAATTGCACTAATAAGGTGATGACACCTCATTTAAAATCATGGATTCGAACGGTTCGCTACGCTCACACAAATTCACTTGGGTGGGTATAAGTGAAATTTAATGAGGTGTCATCACCTCATTGGCTTGGTTAAGTTGCAACTGATATAAAGTTATATCAGTCAACTGATACACATTTTATTCTTTAAAAAATTCACAAAAAAATAACTAAACAAATTATCCTCCAATATTTCAATACATAAATGACTTCAATATTACGAAATTAATCTTTGAATTTTTCAACTAGAATATTTTAAGTAATATAAACTTTATAATATCTATAAGATCTATGAAAGTAGTTGGGTCAATTTTCGGACCATGCCATTGAATGGAACCTTTTACATTTAACTATAGGTTCTTTGATTTTGGACAAAAGAGTCAATGTCATATTTGCTATTTTGAAGTAGACATCACAATCTATCTTAATTTTTATTTTATTTTTTGAAATATAGTAATGATGATTTGTTATTTTGAAATAAAATGTTAACGTCCGTAATAAAAGTTTAGTTCATAGTGAAAATATCTCATGTTAAACTCGAACAATACTCCAAAGGTTGATTCATGCGTTTAGTGACCAGTATCTCCAGATATTTAAGGAAGATCTATTACTAAGACAATTTTTTATAATATAATGCGACGGTCATGAATCTTGTTGTTGATTCTCGGTTTCATGACCAAAGCGTTACTGTACAAAATAAACTAAAATCTCATATTCATCCTTATTTCTAAACAAAAATTATAGTCCCGACTTTCGAAATCTAGACAAGTAGTTGGGTAGTGTCTCGGCCTCCACCACCTTCGCTTTCAATATCATTTGCCTTGGTAAGCTTTATACACTCTAGCTCGAATTCACAATCTAAGTATGGTTTCAACGAATTCCTATCTAAGGGTAGGCTTACGAACTTTTACGTCTTTCTCTATCATCACAACAAACTTCGAACCCAAACCTAGCGCACTCACTTGGTCTTTCACTGACCGGAAGACCTCTCCGTTCATCGCCTTGTCCATGACGGCTTAGTGAGATTTCTATCATGTTCTCTCATCCTGATTTCTTTCGATTATTTTTCGTTATTTCTTCGGTGTTTGCATTTTGTTTTCCTCTTAGGAACTATAAATGAAAAAGTACCATGGGATGATAAAAAAAAATCTAGACTATGAAGATTTGGAAAATTCAAACTTAGACTATTAACTAACTAAAGGTAGCTACTAAATTCAACTATCATATCCAATGACAAAGATACTAAAGTCAAAATACTTTGTACCTTAACAAGTCTATGAAAATTGAGAGGCATAGTTTTTGGCTAAATCCAATATTTCATACGCCTAGCTTTTGACCAAAAACTCATTACATACAACATTTTTGCATTACTTTTATAAACAAAAAAATCTTGATACAAACACGATGAATTGGAACTTCATTCTCATTCCTGAACAAAAATTCTAATTCTGACGTTACGTAAGTTCAATTTCAACACAAGTCACTTCACATCCAAGGAAAGACCACCAAATCTATAGTTCTTACAATCGAGCCTTTGTATTTTCCCGAGAACCAAGAATCGGAATGAGAATGACAAAAAAGCTTTAAATCCAAACATGAACAATGAGAAACTCATTCGTATTCCAAATCAATTCCCATTCATGAACAAAAAAAATCTCGATACAAACACGATGAATTGGAATTTCATTATCATTCTTGAACAAAAATTCTAATTCAGACGTTACGTAAGTTTATTTTCAACACAAGTCACTTCACATCCAAGAAAAGACCTTCAAATCTATAGTTCTTACAAGGATCCGTCAAAAATCAACAGCTCAATCGAGCCTTTGTATTTTCACGAGAACCAAGAATCCAGAACGAGAATGACAAAAAAGCTTTAAATCCAAACATGAACAATGAGAAACTCATTCTTATTCCAATTCTTGATTCCCATTCATGAACAAAAAAAAATTCGATACAAACACGGTGAATTGGAATTTTATTATCATTCTTGAACAAAAGTTCTAATTCAGACGTAAGTTCAATTTCAACACAAGTCACTTCACATTCAAGAAAAGACCTTCAAATCTATCATTCTTGCAATGATCCATCAAAAATCAAAAGCTCGAGCCTTTGTATTTTCCCGAGAACCAAAAATCAAAATGAGAATGAGATGAGCATTCCCGGGTCATTTTCTTGACAAAAAAGCTTTAAAACCAAACATGAACAATGAGAATCTCATTCATATTCCAATTCTTGATTCGAACGCTACCGTAAGGTATTGCAAAGCCGACACAACAAAGGCAAACAAATATTCAACATCAGAGCAGAAAAAGAACTAAATATAACTTCAAAAACTTCAACACGAAAAGGTCAATTCAAGTACCCTTCTCAAAATGAAAGAAGGCAATGACAATAATATCCATAAATGTAAATAAAATCCACGGTTAAGTTCTACTTTTTTTCTTTCCAAATTTAACTGAGATAAATTGGGTTACCGCAATCTGAAACCTCACGTTCGAGGAGCTCCTTGTTTCTTCGATGAATCGGGAACTTCTTTGCAATGAGCAATCCAAATCTTCTAGCCGGACAAACTAGTCTGTTGTGAAAATGAATCACTTCAAGAAAAAATGCCTGTACAAAGACGGTGCAAACAATCAGATACGGTTTACCAAAAAAATAAGCTTGAAGCAAATAGCAGCGCCCATAATTTAACGCCACAGCTTACTACAAAGTCCATTTCGCTGCCTCTTGCTGGATATGATGTCGGAAAAAGAGTCGACCAATTGTCCAGCCAAGCTACTTGGATCGTCGATCAGAGTTTGAATGAAAGTATTGACCACCCTCCGTTCTTGGTCGGTTGATCTCAAACTAAACCATGTTAGTAACTTTAACCTGAAATCCTTATTGATGTGGCCCTCACATTCGAGCCATCGAATTATCTTCACGCAGTACTCAAAGTTCTCGTCTAAACCACTCAAGCCATCAATGACCGGGAATGGAGACCCATTTACTAGAGTGCTATCGGACTCATGAGCCTCTTCAATAGCACCAGTCGGCCTTTTTCTGCATAAATCCGCTCGGGAATCAAAAACCACCATTTCTCCGGCGGTCACATTGTTGGCCCACGTCTGGGAGTCGCCACTACCATGTGATCTGGACAAATCGTTCTTTAAAATGTCGTGAGAAGCAGCATCATCGTCGGCCTCAACAGGATGAACCAAAGCGCAATCGTTGTCTTCGTCTCGAGAGGACTCGAATGGCGGGGTTAGCTCTTCGTTTAAATCGGGTACCGAAACAACATTCAAATCAAGCCCACGAGGAGCAACAACGGGCAATTGTTCTTTGCTAGATCCACAACATTTTTCTATACCAGCAGTGCAAAGCTCGTCGAGAAGCCCTTCCTTTTGAGCCGAACCCAGTTGAAGAATGTTTGAAACTTTTCGAACCTGAAATTCCGAAGAAGCGCCGCCGTCTTCTGTAGTTGTTTTGACCTCCCTCTTGGCACTAGAGCTTCCCTTCTTGTGATTCAAGGCAGATGCTGAGTCAGAGTTTTTATGAATGATCTCTACGCTCTTGGTGAAACACCGAGCCTCAGAGTGGCCCCAGTCCCCCGCCTCTGTATAAGAAACGACACGGAAGGTGTACTCTGTGCAGGGCTGCAGATTGGATATCATAATCCTTCTCTGGGATCTTGGGAAGACACAAATCGGCTCTTCTGCGTGAGTGTCCTCTCTACTCTTGCTATACCATAGCTTATATCCCTCAATATGGTCCCACGACGAGGAAGGCATTTCAATCAAAATGATTACAACAGAGGTTGATTTTACTTCTTCGAATAAGACCCTGCAAGCAGCGGGAAGTGAATCTGCAAAACAAGAAAGCAAATCTTACCATTCATTTTAGGCTCAGCCCAAACCTTTGAAAAGTCGAGAGAAATGTAGAATGGAAAGGTAAAAGCGCTTAAAATGGAAATTAAGGTACTTTTTTGGAGCGGGAATGAGAATGAGATTTTGATTCCAAAGCCATTCCCATTCCACTTCTTATTTCTCATTTACGAACAAAAATACTAATCCAGGTGTTCCATCATATGTTTCTTTACCTTAACTCTTCCAAAATAAGTAAAAAAAGAAAGTCACCGGGAAAACAATCTAACATATTACACAACAGTTATCAAAACTTAATAATGTCAAAATTTTCAAAAAAATACTTTGCAAGATAAATAGCCTCCAGCAGAACTTGTATCTATTCTTCATGTTCTTACGTAAAACGCCTACAACTTTGTTAACTAAGTCTTCATCAACTAATCAAATTAGCTTCAATTAACACCATCAGGAATTTTCAATTATTGGCCATCAGCTAGTTATGCAGTATAAATTTGAGCAATATTTAATATATAATGTAATATATCTATTCTACGAAAGTGTTCGAATTAGGCTAAGCATTTTTTGACAGGTCCATAAATATGAACAACGAAAAATAAAATTAGTTACTTTTGGATAAAAACTTGAATAAAACTAATCTTCGACATGGATTTTGCAGAAATCTAGCAATAAATGCAGTTCAAATTATGGTCAATTTATTGAACATATAACAAAGCAAGCTTAATGACATAACTTATTGCTCTTTACCTATTGTAAAGTTGAACTGAACTACAATGATATCATTTGTGCATCCAGTTCCTAAAACAAGTAAAATAAAAACGATAGAGAAAATATGGGTACTAACCTCTGCAATTTAGGTTAACATCAGAAACACTGGCTAAACACTCATCCACTTTCTCAATTGCACGAGCACAGAGTTTCAGCACATCTCCAGCAACAGGGAGTCTGCTGACAATTCCGCGTGCCATATTGGCTGTAAAGCCACCCAAGGGACCAACTTCTGTTTCCAATTTATCCTTGGCATCAGTTACAATCTCAAGCAGTTCTTTAAACCTGGAAGTCCCAAGTAAAAGTCGGTAGCTCAAAAATATCCTGTAACATAGGACGTCAACACGGCGAGCATCCTTTGCTACAACAAGCTGCTTCTTCCAACATCTGCAAAAAGTTAAAATATCATCAAGATTAGAAAAATAGTATAATCAATGATAGTAATTGCAGTTGCAGTTTCTTCGTGTTCTTTTTATTTTGCAGATAGAGAATCCGAAAGCACTCACCTTGTTGAACATATATTTTAAATTTTAATCCACTTGGGTTCAGTATATCACGTGGAAATTAAGGTAAACAGGAAATTGTGTTGAGAAAAAAAAAAGAAGTTATCAGTCAAGTACATGTGGATTATTAAAGTGGCACAACTATATCAAGGAAGCAAAATGTTCCAGTCTCTCAAAATGAACTTTAGCATCTAATATTGTATGAATGAGGTGTGAGTGAGTTACTTACCCTATTATTCCTGAAACTTTACCACAAGAAGCACAGCAATAACTCCCATCTAATTGCATCAACTGCCCAAGATCAACGACTCCAACCTTTTTACCTCGGAGAGCACACTCAATATGACAAGATAAGCCACAAGAGTCTTCCTGATTAGATTCAGATGAACATACCAACCAAAGACTCGGGTCCTTGTTGTCATCATACTCATGACACATGCAGCAGGAGCACCTTCTGCAAAAGGTGTCCTCCATTGATAAATGAGCTCGGCAAGCAGCATTTTTACAGATCCATGAGTCAGAACAACGAAATCCTGGAAATGGTTCGGGAGGAGGAGCAAGTCGCCTAGGGTTTTCCCCCTTCCTGCTTTGCTTCCTGGAAGGAGGGTTACTGGAACTGTGAGAAGCTTTTCTCGACTCAAGATTCTTAATGGTATTGTTGCTTGTTTTTTGAACTTCACTCATTTTGCGCTTTGATGAAGCCGAGTGTTTCTTGTCTTTGTCAAAGCAACTTCGGAGGAGCTCCTTTGGACCAGATTTCAGGAACTCTTGGAGAAGTTCTGGAGTTCTTGAAGCATCATCTGAATGCCCATTTTTCTCTGGAGTGCTTTGCACACTGGAGGAAAGGCTTTGGAGACCAGAAACTGAAACGAAACAACCGACCAATTGAAATCTAAGACTCTGACATCAACAGATAAAAATAAAAATTGAGCAAACAAACAGCTAAAGAGAGAATGGAGTGAAGTCCTATAATTAAGCTTACAGCACCAAACAACTAGTCGCACAAGTTTGTGAATTACAAATGAAAGAAGATGAAAAGGTTAAAAGGCCACGTATATAATACATATCCAAGTAGAAAGGAAAAGAACAGCATCATTATATGATACAACAAATTAATAACAAAATAATGATGCGCATTACGTTGCCTAGATACTGTAAAAAAATTGTGATTGTAATTTTGGAAGGCTGGTGACTGAAATCATAACGTGCATCATATATAAATCAATCAGGGCAACACTGGCAAATAGATTCTAAGGTATAATGTACAAATTGAAACATCTAACTTGCAAAAAACTAATATAAATAATACTGAAAAGCAGTATAAATTGAATCAGATCTTGAAATTGAACAAGTTATCAACAGTCATCAAATTTCTTAACCCATATCACCTTGAGCACTATACGATTAACCAGACCATGTTCAAGGATGAAATTTTCAGAAAATATCTGATCTCCCTGCTATCAAAGACAATCATCTGTCAAAAATGTAACTGGATAGAATTCTTCTACGAGCAACCTAAACAAGAAATTAATTTCAAATTGAAATGAAGATGATAAGAACTTTAAGATCGGAGTTTACCTGATCAACAGATCGCTATGAAACAAAAGAGAGACACAAGAAATATTGAAAGATAGCTGAGAGAAATCAACAATGGATGAGCATTCATTGAGGAGAATTATGTGAAGGGGGCTAGAGCGTCTGCCTAATCGAGGAACACAAGGCCGCTAGGGTTCAGTAGAAAACAATATATATATAGGGCTAGAGCGGCTACCTACTCAAGGCCGCTAGGGTTCAGTAGACATCTATAAACAAAATAAATAATATATATATGTATATATTAGGGTTCAAGAGTAACATTCCATACCTAGAGAAAATTTTATATCGGAGCAAGTACTTGTCGGGCCGGGTTGACTACAACCCGAATTTGATCCAATATATGCAATGAGCAAATCCAGATGGTCAATACATATTTGGATCGGAGTCGTCCACAATATCTGATGGATTCAGATAAAAATCGGTTTGTCAATGACCCTAGTTAATAATGCAATGATCATTACTCTTTGTATGATGAGTGATGGCATGCTTCTACTTTCCTCATTATATGACAAAATCCAAATAAAAGAATGTCTGAGAAATAAACATAGTATCAATGAGGTCATTCATTTAGAATATTGCCCACCAAAAATATAAATATGAAGTATGCAATACTTAATCTCCTTATTTGGCAGCCATCAGAGCTCCATGAATCATTTTACAACTCCATCATCAACACTTTGGAATAGGGATAAATTCAGATACAGCAGAACTACATATTAAGTTTCTTGGAAACAAAACAGCTTTTTTGGAAGCTCGCACAGACATGTTTTGATAAACAAACGTGATTAAAACACAAATAAATATAAAAGAGAATGAACAGAAAAGACCAAGATCGTACCTTTAACGATGTATTTGTCTTCTAGATCCATCATATAAAAATAAAGGCTCCTGGATAATCCTCCCTGCGACAAATAACAAGCATTAAATCCTTTGGAAACCACCAAGGAAAACTAAGATACACTACTCATAATTCATAAGGATACGGGAATTGCAACATAATAGGTAAATAATTTCTGATAATGAAATAACTAAACCACCATTTGGAGACCAACACATTAAAGAAAAAACTTCATTACTTATGGACCAGAGAACACGCAAAAAAATGACATAAATATTAAAGTTTTCACTGCTAATGGAACAGCTTTCTGCTTAGTTGGAAATATAAGAGTAAAAAACCTCTACTATTTTCTTCTTTTCATTAACCAAAACCAACGGAACACTAAAAGAAGAGATAAAAATTCATGAACGGTCTAATTTAAAGGTAAAAGACTTGTTCTTTTAACACTAATTATGCTCTCTTTACCTCCTTCTTGTCACATTAGCCGCAATGCAGTTCAAAAATCGGACCAAATGTGCACCAAATTACAATGTGGAGTTACAAAATTAAGTATTCAAAGTTCCAAACAAAGATAAATTAAAGAGCTTCCTATCTAAAGTCCTAACAAATACAAGTCACTTAATGAAAATTTTCACACACACAAAGTAAATTAAAGAACTTTCTATCTATTGTCAGACACTAACAAACCACAAAAACACCTTAATCGCTTTCCAAAATAACAAAATCAATAAGCAAATTTAGAAACCAAGCTCATCGAAGCTGAATCAGAAGCAACAACACAACTATCACAGCAACTTCACCATCACTAATTCGCGTCAAAATCTCCGTGCATTGCGTGAATTTCACAGCAGAAGCATCAAAACACGAGTACAAAAAGCGAAGCAAAAAAGCAATCAATTTCAGAGAACATTACGTGAAAAAATCAGAGCAATTCGAGAGAAACAACAACAAACCGAAAACAAAACGCAGCAAACATGAAACAAAAACGGATCTGAGCACGAAAATCGAAGCGGATTGTTTCGAAAAAACAGAAAAAAAATATATAAAAATTACGAGAACAGGAAGCTTGAACAGTACCTGATGAAAATGGGGAGGAAGCTAGGGTTTTTCCAGGAGCCAGGGTTGAAGATTCTGGTCGCAGAGAGCTCTGAATCCGAAGGAGACGAAGCGACGAAACTTTCGTTGTTAGTTAAGAGACGCTTGAACGAGTCGTTCACGTTTAGCAACTGAGGGTGCGATTGAGCCTCACGCTCCTCCCGCGGCGCGTCGGCAAAACTGGTTTACCTTGGTTGGTAGTTCGCTACTTCGCTGTAGCTAGTAGCCAGAGATGGCAAAATGTCGGGTCGGGTCGGAGACACCAGCTCTTTTGAGGTTTTCGGGTAGGTCGGGATAGAGTTAAACAACTGGTTTTAAACATAAAATAGTGGGTATATCCGATTCGACCCAAAAATTTCACATTATTACCTGATTTTTTTCTTTTAAGATTGAAAAAATCAAACCCAAACCGGTATTTTTAGGGTTGAATTGTGGATACCCGTGAGTACGGATCCATTTTTTCGGCTCTAATAGTAGCCTAGTATAGTATGGTGTTGGTGTATTGCTCGAGATTGAATGTGTGTTGTATAGATCACTGCGAACACGATATATCTAATAATTGCGCTAAAATATAAAATGACATTTTTAGTTGATTAAGTCGAGTTGACGCAACACGGCGTGTGTTAACAATTGTGTTGAAACACCAAACATGATTTGTTAGAACTAGTTGAATGTCGTGTTTAGAGATGACAATTTGGACCTGAATTCTATGGATACCCGAAGTTGGTCGTATCAGATTAGGATCAGGTTTATCATGCCAAAAAAAGGTTGGATAAAGAAAAAGCATTTTATGCATACAACCCTAACCTGACCAGCCCGAGGACCCCATAAGGTTGGGTTGGGGTTAGGATTTAACAACCCGACCTGACCTTATCTTTTGCTAGCTCTAATTGTGTTGTGTCGCGCTCGAGATTTACTGTGTTGTATGGATCACTGCGGACACGATATGTCTAGTAAGTATGCTAAGACACTAAACACAAACATAATATGTATAAATGGATGAGTTGAATATACACCATACGACATGTTTAGTGTTGAAACACGGAACATGAATATGATTCGTTTAATTGAATGGGTCGAATTGACAAGACACGGCGTGTTTTGCAAGACAAGACCAATGTATTTGTGCATGTTGGGCTTGTTAGGTGTGTCGCGCGTGTCACAACACGAATAATTAACCACGCGCATGTGTTTTTGAGGTTCAACAGGAACACGACTCAATTATTACATGTTTTGAGGATTCAAACACGACACAAGTAAACAATTAGTGAGCTTAAACACTTGTTCGTGTTAGGACATGAAGTATCAGCTATAAAAGACATGATGAGACCCAACACGTTTAAGTATCTCAAATTTAACATTGTTAACATAAATCCGTCAACTAACATACGAAAATCATATAAACAATCAAAGCACCAAAACAATCTTTAAGAGATACGAACATAATGTATGTGATACACCACGAATAGTTAGTCGTGCATCTATATTTTCGATATTCGACACAAACACAACACGGTTATAAAATGTCACTTATTTTGATGTATTTTATGGAAGTATGTTAGTGGTTGTGTTTCTTCACGCGCTTTAGAGTCGCGTGGCTTCACTGCAAAATCCGAGGATGGTCCCTGGGTATATTTTTGTTCGTCAATCAGTTTTTGTTAGAGAAAAAACGAATAATCAAGTACATGAGCCTCCAGGAATGTGTATTCTGACCATCTCATCTCCACCGTCCGATCAAACCAATCATGATTTTGATATTAGATGATACTGTATTTACCACTTAGGCCTCGTTTGGTACCCCGATTCTACATGGGAAAGTGACAAAGTCCAATGTAAAGTTCACTTTATTATGTTTGG